>PVKB01003155.1:0-27560 GCA_004027205.1 Ctenodactylus gundi | reverse complement strand
TGAATTCTCATGTAAATTATTTTGTATCAAGTCTTTTAAGTCTTTGGAACTTTGTGTCATACCCCGAAATCAACAGTTCATATACAAAATGGAATGGGAGTCTTGAAATAATTTTCATTTTGTTTACTGATAATAAAAAAGATTTTGCTTTCAGAAGATATATTATCAGTGGGTTTTTTTAGGAGCAACAGTGTTGGAAAGCTTCCTGATGAAAAAATAAAACAATATGACAAACAATAACAACAAACAGCCAACATCAGAAAGCTTTAATGCAGGAATATTAATTCTAATAGTTACTTCAACTTATTTGAAGATGACTGGAGGAAAATCAACTGAGATATTTTTCTGTCAATATTGTAGAAAATTTAAGGTTCAAGACAAGTTTGAAAGCTTTGCAAGGGCAGCACTGTGTATTTATTTCATAATCTTCCTTATCTAGGTAGGTCATCCAATTTATGTTAAAGAAAAATCCGAATGAAGAAACAAGACGCTAGTGATTTTTTTCTCCTCTTAAGCATGCATGGTGAAGCATTTCTCTTAACACAGAGGTTTTTAGAGTGAAGAATAAGAGTATAATCATTTTTTCATGGGTCAATTTGTTGCACAAAAATAGTTTTTTTATGAAATTCTGGTGATCAAGGCTGCTATGACTTGCACCTGGAGTGTTCCTCAAAAGCCTCATGTATCTGGAATGAAGTGAGAAGGAATTTGTGATCAGAATAGTGACCGTGAACAGCCTCATGTAGTGGTGTGACAGTGGAACCGGGTGTTATTGGGACATAGGGCCTGACTGAAAGGGCTCTTAACCTGAAGGAATTGTGTCAACTTGTCGAGATGGAGGGGTTGCCCAGGCCAGAGTTGTCAGGTGTTTGCTGTTGACCTGTGGGCCAAGAGGTGATGGAGGGGTACCCACCCTGTTTGCGTGGGGCCCAACTGGCAGCTTGAACTAAGTAAAGGAATGGGAAAAACATTCTTGCCACTTCTTTCTGGAAAAGCTCTAGCCTTGCCCGAGTCTCCAGACTCACTCCTGCTTCACTTTGTTTCCCTGCAAGGCCTTGAGCGGCTCTCCAGCCCCTGCCATGTGCCTGCACTGCTGTTGGCTGCTCCGTGAATGGACCCTGTGAGACATTCTGAAACTGTGAGCCAAAATAAATCTTTTCTCCCTTAAATTGAGGGTGTTGGGCATTTTGTCGCAGTAATGAGAATGTAACTAAGACAAAGGGGATATCAAGATACAATATAAAGCAGTCAATGAAACAATGCGAAAAAGCACTGTATCAAGAAAATGTGTTTCTTCTTTATCCCATTTTTAAAAACATATATAATAATGTAGTTTAGAAGATTGTATTGACCATCTACCCTATCAGCTGAACCCCTGGAGGGGCAGGTCTGCACAGGGTTTCTGTTTGGGAGCCTGGCCAATAGTTGAAGGGTGGGATAAACAGAGCAAAAGGGAGACAGAAACAACATGAGCAGGTATTGTAGGCATTTTCAGGGGGGTCTCCGCTGTGTTTGAAGTGACATTCAATGTGACCAGAAGTACTGGGACTTAGAATGAAGAGAAAAGGGAAGAATTACAAAGTTGGATGAAATACTAAGATATTGAAGTTTAACAAGAAAATCAGAAATATGCAACTTAAAACACCATTTACTGCGTAACTTTTCCAAGAGCTTGCACTTTGGCTGGGTTTTCTGTACCTTGGTTAAGACTGATGTCTATCAACTTCGATGCAGATAGCAGAATAAGGATACCTGTTGAGTCCACATGCTCCGCGCACCGTTACTACCAGGCCTGCCTACCTAGATCCGTCTGGACCCCTGGGGAAGTTCCAGGAGTTTGTCTCTTTCTTCAAGGAGCAAAAGGCTTCTTTAAAACTGAACTTCATAAAGGCACTGGAATCTTTTACATGACTGTCATTGTAATTGGAAAATGCAAACATCTAAAAGTTGGAGGTCATGGGAAATTTAATAGTTGAAGTGAGTTAAGTAAATAATACACTTACACTTGAAATATTATAGCTTCTTTAAATTAAAACTGGATATATATATATATATATATATATATATATATATATATATATATACCTTTTCTGACTTGGTATTGACTAGTTACTCTTCATATCTTCAGCTTTAAAAAAAAATGAAGCAACAGAATGGACCCAAAACATGAGTAACAACACAACATTCCTGGGGGCGGTAAAACTGGTGAGTATTCAATAGCCGGAAAGGAAGAGTGAGCACTTGAGGTTTTATTAAAACTATGAAAGGAACACTGAGAACTGGACATGGATTAATTATTCTCATTAATGAGTAAGGAGTAGTTTCAATTGCAAAGGAAAATATCATTGAAAATTATTATTTAAAGCATAATAAATGTTAATTAGAAAATCGGGGAATGTAGTAAGCCATTAAGAAAAGTGGCAAAATGACTTTTACAGAATGAAAGTCTAATTATTCAAACTCTGCTAATGTACACGTGGATGCAGATGGGGGATATCTAGTCCATAACACTGGATGTAGTTTTCAGTCTCTTCTGACAGTCAATGTAACAGCTTCACCCAACTTTTCAACTTGCTAATAAAGAAAACAGAGTCAGTTGAAAATAGAGTGTGTAGGCTTGCCTGGCTCTGTTCTATCAATAAATAAACATTTCAGAGTCTTCAGAGATCTTGATGTGAAGGTCCACAAAGAAACAACAGGCAACAATAAATTATTAATTTTGCCAACCTGTATTAATTCAAAGTTCTAGTGTTGATTACATTTTATGGATGGGAGAAGAGACAAAAGAGTCATATTCAAGACTGAAGAGAAAGAAGGCAAAAAAAGAGAGATATAATCCAGAAAAATAAAAGTAAAACCCACTGGTCCGTATCTCTTTCCACAGGTCGGTTATTAATTAGAGCCCTGCTTTATGAACATATATGTGCTCAGAAAAGCCGTCCCTCTGCAATGGTGTTCCATCTCGCGGGTTTCGCTGCTTTCTTCCCAGCCCCAGCTCGCACCTCCACAGTCGGGGAGGACATTTCCCTGCTCCGTGTTGGCGAGCAGATCTCTCAGGGTGTTTGCGACTGTCATGTTTTGATTGTTTGTGCGCAGCACCCAGACTTTGTTTCATCTTTGGCGCACAGACATTGAAATGAAATGGTATGTCGGAAAATCCAGGTTGCTTTTATAACAAAGAGCATGTTGCCTCTTTCGGCAACAATGAAACACGATGAATAGCTATTCATTTTTTTTTTTTTTTTTTTTTTTTGTAGTACTTCCAGGGCTGGAGAAAGCAAAAGTCTGGCCCAACACTGTGACCCGCCATCTCTTTTGTAGCCAGTCCTGGAATAGTTAATTACTTCGCGGTTCTCTAAGAAGGCAACAATGAGCTAGCTCCTGCCACTGCCCTGCAACCCAAAACAAAAGTGACAGATCGCACTCTGCAGCTGAAACAGATGGCTGCTCACGGGGCCAACAAAGCCAGTGTAAACTGTGCAGACTTTCACTCCCTGCCGCAGCTCGGGGAGGTGAAAAGAACACCTTCCTTCTGGAAGGACAAACACGCGCACGCACCTACAACGTGTCACAAAAGCTACCCTCTGGCCGGCTGTCACCTCCTGATCTGTTGCAAGTACTGGAGCCCTGAGAGGCTGCATTCGGGGGACGTTGAAAAGTGGCCGCATGCCGTAACACAAACAGGAGAAACGGGCTTTTAAAATATTGGAGTGGGCAGTGCAGAGAGAAAAAGGCTTCCGCCTCCAACCTGCTGCTTCCCACGGCTTTTCAAACCACTCATTTTTGGAATCTAGGAAAGCAGAGAATATATTAGTATATGGGAACGTCACAAACTACTACAAAGTTGTCCTATCATTTCAAAAAGTGGTTCAATTCACAAGGATTCAGAATCCAGATCTCTGTTCCCCGCTGCCTCAGAAGTGCTCAAACACACCCTATGGCAACTGGTGAAGTGTCTTTTCGAGATGCTGAAAGGCGGAAGGGAAGGCCGGGGCTCACCAGGGTGAGTCTCATTGGCAGCAAGAGGAGAGCAGAAAAGAAAAGAAGAAGAGGGGAATGCAACTAAAAGTCAATCAAGGAATTTGACTGGACGGGCCGCTCTTGTTTTATCATGGAGCATTCCCTAAAAGAGCTCTAGCATCTCCATAGCTTTACTATTTAAGCGCTCAGTCATACTAAATAGTAGAGGAAACTGGCCCATGGTCACAGAAGATGTTTGCCTGGCTTCCAGAACCACAGGAATCTTGCAGTGTGTTCTTGTTCCTCTAGTGTCTACAGAGAAGCTGTTCTATCAATTCAAGAGTAGAAATGCTGTAAAACAAAATGCTGCAGGCATGGGAGACTAGAGATAGTGTGTTGGTTTTTCGAACATTTTCCAACACTTTTGATATCTGTTGATCTAAGATAATTGAATCGTCTCCAATTTGTAGAAGTTTAGTGACATAAATGCTATTTTATTAGATTTTATGCTGAGTCTCTTTTCCTCATCAGTATCCTATTTTATTTTATGGGCATTTTCTTCCCCCTTCTCCGAAGTTGAATACTTCCACTTTCTAATTCCCTGTATCATCCAATTCTTATTTGTATTACTTTAGCGTTTCTTTCAGTGCCTGTCCCACCTTCTGTCTTTCTCATTTCGTCTTCATCTGCTGTTTTACCTGGGGGATCCTATTAACTCCCGGCTCAGCGGCCACCTGCTGTGCATGTTAATGACCCCTCTACTTTCTCCCTTCCTGGCTTTGCCTCTGGTTTCTGCTTCTCTCCTGACACCTCTCTGCCTCTCAGATGAGGCCACCTGCACGCCAAATGAGGTCAACATGCCTCAGGCCCATGAGAGGCGCACTGTTGATATTTCTTCTCAAAGCATTTCTTTCCTACCACTCTTCTGTTCAGAGGGCCAGTGACTGTTTACTCCAACATCTCACTTAGAATTTGGGAGAGCATTTCACTTCCTCTTGTCCGTGTTTACGCAGCCCCTTGGCAAATATTTCTTTTTTTGCTTTTCCCCCCCTTTCCACTGGCAAGCTTCACAATTTGCTTCTTCCTCTGTGAAGTTCTCTCATGACCTAATGTATTTATCACATCCTTTTCACAATATCCTCTTTGAACTAATCAACGTACCTTTTGGTGGTTAGCCCCCACAGAACAGTGTTATCGTGGCATTGTTTGGGGGGCACACACATCCTTATGGCTGGTAGGAATCAGAGGATTGAGGCCAAGGGAAGAGTTTCCTTGCTCCTCATAAAAGGTCTGGCTCTGCCTCCTTCCCGTCCTCTGTCTGTGTAAATCCTTTTCTTCGTCACTCAATTCTCTTGTGCTCTAGGTTTTCCCAGAAGCTCTTTTTGTCATTTTCAGTGAAGTGATCGTTGTTGAAACGTGTTTCCTCCTGTGTAACTGTGCATATCCTTTTTGTCCTTTTCATGTTCATGCCAGGAAAATCAAGCTCTCTGTGTCTGAAATGTAAACACCGCTTTCTGGTGTTCCAAGTCATCAATTATCATGCAGCTAGTTATACAGAAAATTTTGATTCCTCAATTGAGACTCTTTTACTTGAATGTTTTAGATTAACTGGGGTCTATTTCTGGTGACTGATATAACTGTCTTTTAGTCGAATGCATTGCCCTAAAGGAACTAACCTGCAAAATCTTATTTTATTTTGGGATGTGCCTACATATCAACTGCACTTCACATTATTAAAAAAAAATAGAAAAACAAAAGATGGATCCAGTGGAGGAGGGGAAGTCCCTCCACTGTTTTAATGATGGACGCAATTTCTGAGAAAAGAGCTTCTATTTCCCTCCAAAAAAGAAAGAAATCTTTGCAAATATTTACTTCAGTTCTCTAGCGGGCACCTTTTGCAAAGCCAGGGTTTACTTTAAAGAAAAAGCTGTTCTGTAAGAAGCAAGACTCTCAATATTCTGTGATGTGTCAACATCCATAATTGGAAATTCTATCTCAAATTTATGGATTTGAAAAATAAAGCAGAATGAATCTGTGCTGCTTTTTGACAGGTGTTGGCTGTCTGCTGTTGGGGATTATAAATAATAAACTGCATTTTGCTTGTTTAAGCATATGTCCATGGCTTAACATATTAACTGTTGGGCAGCCCATGTTGTAGTTAGCCCAGATTGCCTAGATGCAAGATCGCGAGCCAAGGAATGGGCATGAGGCTTGGACCAGTGGCTTTCTGAAAAAATTTGTAGAGATGCTGCTACGGGGGACACATAATTTTTTGAATGCCTCCACTGAAAGATCACTCTCTGGCTCATGCAGGAGCACGGCTTGAACTCTACGATTGTCACCTGTATTCATTGTCCTGCTTTGTAAAGATACTGGCAATTTAGTTACACTGCTATCTCAGAATGCTGTGGTACATGAATTGATTTGAAGAGTGGCTTTTTCCCTGTCATTTAAAACTTGTTGAAAAATAATAATGTATTATCTTTAAATTATCAGTACCACAGTTTCTATTTTGCAATCTTGACAGTTAAAATATCTCAGTAAAAGGAGAGACTATTTTTACCTGTGGAAATTATTAAAGTAACATACATTTTAGTTGTACCCCTCCCCCAAATGATACTCATATCATGAATGTAAATTATCTATTACATTTACTGTCATAAGTAGTGAAAATGGGCTTTCAGCATGAATTGAGACTGTTGCTGAATTAGGGTTAAATGGTTAAGTAAATCTATGTAGTCAAAGTGTTTAGGTAAAGTGTTCATTAAATATTTGGTTATTGGAATAAACTGAATTTGTTTCTGGGGTTGCCAATTTTGCATGTCGACTTTACTAAGCCTATGCTCCAAGTTTTGATCAAATACCAGTGTAGATATTGTTGTAAGCATATTTAAATGTGATTAATATTTAAGTCAGTAGACATCAAGTAAAGTAGATTACCTTCTGCTATGCAATGGTCTCATCCAATCATTTTCAGTTCTTAAGAGTGCTCTCTTCTGACAAAGAAGGAATTCTGTTAGCAGACTGCCTTTGGACTTGAAGATGTAAACTATAATATTAATTCTTCCTGGGTCTTTGGCCTACTAGCCTACCTATAGATTTCAGACTTGTGTGTACCCATAATCCTGTGAGTCAATTTCTTAAAATAAATCTTCTTTCTCTGCAGGTACATATACAGTTGGTTCTGTTTCTCTGGAGAGCCCTCACTAATAAAAATTTTGAAACTTGATGAAAGTATGGATTTGAGAAAGTTATTTCTTTCTCTACCTCATTATCTTTATTTCTAAAGTAGTAATCATATTCATAATAATGCCCACTTCCTTGCAGTGTGATGAAGATTAAATGTATTAATGTAAATAAGATGTTTAGAGTAGCTCCTAAAAATGGTTCATTGCTATGTAAAATCTAGATATTATTGTTGTTATGATCACATATAATAAAATTATATATTATAATTATTGTTACTCGCACATTTGCTGATGTTACTTATGTGAGTCCTAAAATATAAATATTTTGTAGGCAAGAATCAGTTTCCTGATCTATTTTTACTACTCTTGACTATTTTCCTACTCACTGAGATTTCTGAGAGACATCGGGATTGGTGTGTATTAATTCAGACACACTTTTTTATTGAGCATTTACTCTGTGCCAGGTTCTTGGGGGGGGGGGCTAGGTAAAATAATGGTGGAAAAAGAGACTAAATACTCCGCCTAAATGGAGCTTAGTAGCGAGGAGCATGGATACAAAATAAATGTGCAAGAGCCCATCAAATAATGCAGTGAGTGTTTAAATTAAAAAAAAAAACAGTAAGACATTTTGGTATGATTCCCCTCAAAATGAACCACTTTGCTCAAATTCACTTTCCCTATTATTCTTGGTACCCTGTGAAGCAATCTAAAAATCCTTTTTGATGAGCATCTTCAGTTGTGCTATCATGGCTGCCTTGATTTATGAATTGATTCCATTTATAGCAATTTCTTTCAAACAGATGTATGACCTCATCCCCCTTATACAGTGGATTTGACACTGTGAAAAACAGCCCTTCCCTATCATCAAAACATTCAGTGTAGATTTCTAACATCGCAGCATCCATGATGCCCATAACTAAAAATACTCATGAAAGAGAACTTCCAGAACTGTTTCTGAAAGTAGCAAGAACAGTTGGGAAAGTGTGCTTGGAGTGAGCAAGAAGGTTTTGAGAAGATTAATGCCAATGTGTCTTTACCGTAATTAAGTAAGAACTTAAACACTGTGAGTTTTCTCACGACAACTCACATAATTAGAAGTTGCATCACATAATGTGCGTGAAAACCAACGAGGATAGAAGGAAAAAGCACAGGCCTTCAGCTAGAGGGAAAGTGCGCTAGAGGGACTGTGGAGAGGAGGCAAGCCCACTTGAGCTACGGGTCATCTGAAGTGGGAAGGAGTGGAGAACTTCAGGAGAGGAGGGGAGAAGTTGGAGGCAGATAAGAGGTTGCAATTGGATGTATTTCGGTGTCAGTTTGTAAAAACTCCAAGCCAATTAGGTGATGAAAAAGCCCATATCTCATTCCATCTTAAAATTATTCTAAAATCTACTTCTGTTCTTATTCTGAAATCTATGAATATCATTTTTCTTTTGTTTACTAATTGCACATACCTATCTTTTAAAATTGTTATTATCAGATTATGACTTTAATCTCCTATGAGATTTTATATCACTTTACTTTTTTTCCCTCTATAGTTTTATGTTGTCATGGTCATCCTTAAATGGTAGCCCATTCTTTGGGAGATGTCCTTGAATGTTCTCTCCATCAGTTTGTCCTTTGATCTCACACACACACACACACACACACTCACTCATATTCACGCACACACTTAGGCACACACACTACACAAACATAGATGGATAGATACATTTGAGCATGAGACAAGAAATCAAAGAAAGTTTTTTTTCTTGGTTCTTATTTTGTTTTGTGTGTGTGTGTGTGTGTGTGTGTGTGTGTGCAGTAGAGTGTTAAACAACTTTTAAATTAGTCATGCTGAGCAAAGCTGCTGCTAGTGGATTTTGCTTTGGGGGGTGGTGTTGCGAGGTTCGGCTTCCTATCCTGATTACTAATTATTATCGTCTTTGTCTTGCCAAGACAAATCATAGTTTTGATATTATACAGTTTTGATTAGCTGCAGCACAGTGGCTGTCTGATAATTTTGAGAAATATCTTAGAAAATTCTACTTCGTCTGATTTTCTTTTGTAGTGAATTTATATGTGGAGGCGAATGTTTGCTTAAATCTGATTGATGGCTCATGGCAAGTGTAGAACATGCATGTGTGGTGTGTCCTGCCTTCTTTGCCCCATACTCTGCCGTGATTCACACATGATCCAGAATCCCTTTCTCCTCAGTCTTTTCCTTAAATTTCACTCCTTGTACCCTCCTCTTAGAAGCAGTGGAGGAGGTGAGCTGGATTAAGACTTCCGAGTTGTGTTTTATGTGCCGTGGGCTGCTTGCTGGCACGCTGCAGATCCCCTGGGATCCCTGGAGCCCGTCACCAACCCAGTGAATCACTCTGTTCGGTTTTCTGCAAAAAAGAAATGTGCAGCTGCTTTCTTCTGCCACGGACTTTGGAATTCCGTTCCCTCTTCCATCTGCCTTTTGTGTAAAGAAATTCTGCCTGCATAATTACTTGTCTGTCCCCTTTGCTCATTCCCAACATTACCATTCTTCAACCTTCTGTTTCCAATGAGTTCTTATCTCCAATGGTGCTTCGGCATCAGTCAGCCCTCAGCATCACCCAGTGTACTGAACTACCCTCTAACGCAGGGGACCGAGACAAGGCTGAGGCTGACCGATCAGTCAGGAGGTGTGGTACCCAAGCGCCTTCCTTTTCCCAGGAAACCTGAGCTAGGCGATGGTGTTGCTACATGCTGCTAATGGAGTACATGTTGGAGCAAAATGACATATATGAGCTTCTCAGGGACTGTGGAAAGCCTGAGGAAATAGTCATGGTTGGACATCTGGTGTCGAAAAGACAGTTTCAAAACAAGTTCACAGTGTTAAGTCATGGTGTAGACAGCTTCTACGCAGCTGTCTGCTGCTGGAGAGGGTGCCCCAAGACCTGTTCGTCAATGGTCGCACTCCAAGTCCAGCTGGTCACTTGGATCTGCAAACTCTTTTGCCATAAGAATGTGGCTAAAAGTGGACCAAAAGGACTCTGCTGCCAATATAAACTAGCAAGACACAAAGAGAATGCTACTGGGGTCAGGCAAGAAAAACAGCACTTCCCACAGAGCTAGCGAGCTCGGCTAGGTGAAGCAGGATACAGCCAATCCAAGGGCAGATGCTTGATAACCACAGATAACCCCATCCTTACCTACATTGGGAAAAAGATGTGGGGCTGTAGATCTCCTCAAAGTCTTTTCTTTTTCTCTTCTCTACAGAAACTGACATCAGGATATTAAATGGCTTTTCAAAATTATACCTAATTAATGATTGAATGAAAATCATTTCGGTCTCTTTTAACTCCTATTAAAATGCTCTTTCTAGCAAACCACACTGCCAAGACCTCCTTTGGAAGCAAAACTTAAAATCCCAAATCCAAGCCACACTTTGCATCGTAGGAACATCTGGTTTTGCCTTTCTCAGTTGTTGCTCAGCCCCAGGAGCTAGCGCAGTTCTTGGCACACAGGATTCATTCAATAAACAGTGTTTTGGCTATTTTTGTAGAATGGAGAAAAGTAGCTAACTACAGTGGGCACTAGCCTGCACTGGCTGCTTCCCCGAGCTATTCTTCATAGAGCATTTTAATTGACTTTTATCTTTAAAAGAGATTCTTGGAGCAATTTCTTCTTTCTGAGATCTGGACTCCTCTGAGGAGAAGCAAGCCACTTTCTAGTAACATTTGATCATGTCACAAAACGTGTACCTAAAACTATTAAAGCTACAGGAGTCAGATATAGCATGGCCTGAGAACTTACATTTAGGTCTCAATCCATTTTGAACCTTTTTTTAAAACAGGTTGAGAAATAGAGATCTAGTTCCAATTCCTACTATTAATATTCATATTTCCCAGCATAATTTGTTAAAGAAGATGTTTTATTTTCACCTTGTATTTCCTCCACTCTTATCAAGAATCAGATGCTATGGCCGCGCCGATTCATTTTTATAGCTACTACTCTATTCCACTTATCTACGTATCTGTTTTGGCAGTAAAACCATGTTGTTTTTGCTATTATAGCTCTCTAATCTATTTTGGAATTGTGTATTGTGACAAATGGCTTTCTTATTTGCCCAGGTTCTGGACATGGAGCTACAGGATTTAATGTTTGCCCTGCTGGCTTTCACTCCCGTTTTGGTTTGATTGCTTTTTGTCTTCCTGTTCCTCTCTTTAAGAATGGGAATGTTCACTGTGTGCCATTGTAGTAGAAGTGTTTAACTTTTCTTTGATTTTCACGGAAGTTCACAGGTAAGACTTTTTTGTGTGAGAGAGAGATAGAGGGAGAGAGAGAGAGAGAGAGAGAGAGAGAGAGAGAGAGAGAGAGAGAGAGAGAGAGAAGGTTTCACTCTGTATCCCAGGCTGGTCCTGAGCTCACAATGTAGCCCAAGCTAGCCTTCTACTTATGGCAATCCTCCTGCCTCAGCCTCCTGAGTTTTAGGATTATAAGCATGCACTACTACACCTGGCTTTATGGCACTGGGGAATGGAACTCAGGGCCTTGCATTTGCTAGGCAAGTGTTTTAACTGCTGTGTCATTCCTCCAGCCCCACACAGCTGAAACTTTGATTTGCGTCTCAGAGGAGACTTCGGAATAGAAGACTTTAATAATGCTACAACTGTTAAGACTTTGGCAACCCTTAAAGATGGACTAAGTGCATCTTGCCCAGGAAGTGCACATGAGTGTTTTGGGGGTCAGAGGCAAAATGTTATGGTTAGGATCTGGAATGTCACCTGGAAGTCACATGTATTTGGATATTGTTGATTAGCTATGGATTTCATGTGCCGTTAAAAAGGAGGGACCAGTTGGGAGGGATGAATTAGAAGCACGTGGTAGATTACAGGGAAGTAACGGACGACAGGTGTGTAGTGGACTGTAGGGGTATGGTGCAACACCGAGCACGTGGCCTGACGCACCTTCTTCAGGAGGCCCAGGTTCTGCCTATTGTGGCGGCCCGAGCTACTCTTCTTCTCTGCTAGACTCTTTCTGCCATTGCCAGCCACCCATGAATAGACTGAAACCGTGAGACAAAATAAGTCGCAGGAGTTAGGTAGTGGGTCCTAGCAACAAGCAAGTAACCAAGACAGTGCCAAATGATGGAATCAGCGTAGATGGGTGTCAACAGAGGAGCGGTTAAAGAAAATACAACAGTGAGTGATAATTATTCAGCCACAAAGAAGAAAATAATCTTATTTGAAGGAAAACAGCTGGAATTGAAGATCATTATATTAAATGAAATCAGGCGGCATCAAAAAGACACGTGTCACACACTTCCTCTCATAGGTGAAATCCTTGAGGATTCTCAGAAAGACAACATGAAGGAGAATACAGAGAAGACCGACGGGACAGCAGAGGATGTGAAGGAAAGGGGACAGCAGTCTAGATAAGGTCAAAGTGTGATGTAGCAAGCATGGACACGCCACATGGAAGTCACTATTCTAGAGAAATAATATGAATTAATAAAATAATAGAATTGCTTGATATCTTTGACTGTGACCTCATATTTTGATTTGGGATTCACTGTATATTTTGGATTAAATTTTAGCTATTTAAAATGGAATTACTCTTTTAATAAAAAGCCATAGGCTTTGATTAATCACCCCACTTCCTCATCTCTACCTACGTTAGTATAGCCACACTCTTCCCAGTCTCGCTGTACCTATGAGAATGCAGAGTTACTCGAGGTCTTTGGGACTGTCTTAGGAGACTGGGCATGAACTTGGACTGATTTGCTGCCCAGGTTCCCACAAGAACTTTCTTTGAGTTCTGTTATTCTTCTGGCTTATGAGAAGCAGAAATGTTTCTAAGGTTAGTGACTGTCAAGATAACATCCCACTCTTCCTTTTCTATTTGTAGCTCCCATGCCTGCCCTGTAAAGATGTGCCACCCTAACACCATAGGCTGACTGAAATTCTCTCTCTTTCCTTATTGACCCATCACTGAAGGGAAAACATGGCAAAAGCTTGCAGGCATACTCTGTGTTTATTCCATAGAGAGGCAGATTCTGGTGAAGGGTGAAAATGTTCTTTTATTTTCATGAAAATTGAAATTTGGGCTTTAAATGAAGGAATAATTACCAGTTCTCTGTATGTGGGAAGGAAGGACAAAGAAATCCGTGTGTGTGCATGTGTGTGTATATTTTCAGGGTCCCCCAAGTAATAGGAACAGCCAGAATTGGAATACATGTTAATCTAATTTAGAATTTCACATTTTTCTGCAATACCACCTAGAAGAAACAGATATGAGAATTAAGACTGTACTCTTCTTGTAGCTAATAAAAATGATAAAATGCTCTGCAAATTTGTAGCCCTTTTTGTTTATAAAATTGATTCAGAGAAAAGAGATTATATTAAAGTACAAATGCACAAATAAACAAAGCATACATACTCAAAATCAGCAAAATTACATAAACTCATTGCAATGTGCTAATTTTTCTAGAATTCCCTAACTTTTCTGTGATGTTCCTTTACATATTGAATATTAAACCTAGTCAATGATATCAAATGATGGTCTATTAAGAGATTATTGTTACTTCAGCCTATAGACAAATTAGTAATTCTATCCATGGTCACAGCTCTTGTATAAATTGGCTTAACAGATTTTAGTTTAAATAAAAATTTAACTTCCCCAAAATACAATAAAAGTATTAACAGTCTTTTCATTATAAAAAACATTTATGGCAAACATACTATGGAGGATCATGAGTTCAAAGCCAGCCTTGGCTTCATAGTGAGTACAGGATAAGTCCAGACTACAAAGTAAGACCCTATCTCTAAACAAACAAACAAACAAACAAACAAACAAACAAACAGACAAACAAACAAGCATTCTGTGCTCTTAGACAGGCAGAGCCAATATTGTCAAACTGGCTGTACTATCACCACCAAAACTCATATACAGATTTAAGGCAGTCTCAATCAAAATAACAATAGCATTTCTCACAAAACTAGAGAAAGCAATGTTAAAATATATGGAACCAGAAAAGAACCACAATAGCCAAAGCATCATAAGCAACAAGAAAATAGCAGAAGGTATCACAAACCTGGACGTCAAGTCATATCACAAAGAATAATGCTTTTTCAAAAAAATCCACAAGGTATTGACCAGAAACAGACAAATGGACCAAAGGGAACAGAACTGAGGATACAGAGATAACAGTAAATACCCTCAGCCATCTGGTCTTCAACAGAAGGACCGAAAGCATATGATGGAGAAAAGATGGCCTCTTTAACAGATGGTTTTGAGAAAACAGCTTATCTACTGCAGAAGAATGAAACAAGACCAACATCGATCTTTTACCCTGTATTAACATTAAATCGAAATGGATCAAAGGCCTACATATAAAAAAACCTGAACATACTGAAAGGAAATAATGAACTAGAACTTGCCCAACCATAGCCATCTTCCTAGGTTGGACTTCCTGTAGCCTTCCACTGGCTTCCTGTTTACAATTTATTGTTGGTCTTTTTCTGTTGTAAACGTTTTTTGCTTTTCCTATAGTTATGCACTTAAAAACGTGTCAGTGATTATTTTTGGGGGGTTTAGATTAGGACGCACATGAGTTGACAGAATTATGTATGGTTGAAAGCATATGTGTTATGAGTGTCTATATCTTTGAATATGTGTGAAAAAGAGAGACAGAGAAGAGAGATCTTGCTAAGATTCACAAGCTGTTTTATTGCTTTTCATCATGTGATCAACATAAAATTATTCAAACTCCATGGTGAGCATATTATTGTTCTAAGTATATACCAAAGAAAATGTAAGAAAATGTAAATTTATGAGATGGAGAGCCATGTGAATATATTTACCTTTGGAAATATACAAATTCTGCTAAAAATTTCAAGGCCGTTTAGTGGTTATGTATAAAGCAAGCGAAGAGGTCTGTTTGCCTATTGTTTTAACACATAAATTATATTTTTCTGAGCATAGATTCAACTGAAATTTACGGAGCAAGATTTGTTTATTTTTATTTTTCTTTGTTTCAAAAAGGATTTTCGGCAGTTGTAGTAGTATGAACTAAGTATAAATTAAATATATGCGATTAAATAATAAGCTAATTATAAATTAAATACATGCAATTAAGCAATAAAATTCACGCTAACAGGGACAGAGGCAATAGCTTAATGACTTTTTAGCCTATTGGTGCTATTGTATCTGAGATATCTTTAATCTATCATTATTTCTAAGGTTAATATAAACTTTATTTTGGAAAGAGAACCACTTTTGCTGATTTGCTAATTTAACATAAGCATTTGGTTATAGAATATGTCTTTATATTTAATGCGATATGGTTTTTGTTAAGTGACTCCATACTACAATCTCTTAAAACACTGAGAATCACTTCAGGTTTCTAAAAGGGAGCCTTTTAAGAGTCAACGAGGTCAAGCAAGACTAGAATTACTAGTGCACTGCTAGGAGACTCAGGCTCCTGGTTTATGCCATGTTATGATTAACTGAGGTCAACTCTGCTGTGAAGCCAAGACTAACAAGGTAAACGTGGCTGGCATTTAAGGAATGCACTCTGCATGCGTACAAACTGCCTGCTTTCAACGGAGTTGCACTACTTACCCCCTACCCCTTGTCACAGCTCACATCTCTTTTTACCTCTGGTTTGATGCCACACAAGATGCCTCAGATTCTCTCACCAGTTAGAACTTTGTTGTTGTCCATGAATGAATGAGCACTTGCTATTGCACGTGGTCTGAAGTTAAAGGATTACCTTTGGAGAATATTCAGTTGAGTAGCAAAATCCAGCAGACGTGGGTGTGTAAATCTGGGAATATAAACTCTTACAAGTCTTTAATCAAGGAACAGGCAATCATTAATGTTAGAGGTGGGATGTTCTGGGGAAAAAAGGTGATAGAATACATAAAATCAGTTTGAACAATTAATGGACTTCTGCAAAACATTTATACATTTTGCTTATTAAAATAATATTCTATAACTGTGGTCAATCATAAAAATTTTCCAAAATCGTGTATTGCTTCTCCTGTATCCTTAAAAGATCTGTAATATCTTCCTAATTTTCACATTGACAATTGCAGTTTTTCCTCCTGATGTTGGAATTAAGTACTTAATGCATATTTTAATTCAGCCATCAATTATACCGTTTTCTTCTGTAGAAAACAATTAACTTCTCTTTCCTTGCCTTTACTGCCTCACAGTTAAATCATCTCATCTGTACTTGTTTTTTATGCTTCTCTGGGCAGGAATGAGTGATGATTTCCTTCATCAACTATGCACTTAAAAATTGTTTTGCTTATTAGTCAGTATAAGTTGTTTGCTTACCAAAATAGAACAAATCAGCGTAGAAAGGGTTTATTGCTCTAGTTCCCTATACTGCTTATTTCCTTATCTAATACAAGAGCATCAGAGTACTGGTGCCTTATGTGCAATGGAAGGAAAACAGACTGTGCAGAGTTCCAGGTTCTCTCCAGGATGGAATGTCCTTCCTGTGTAGCCTCAGATCGCAAGTGCTCCCAACGTGAATCATCGTTCCTACTTCATCTGGACGCCTTCCTTAACTTGTTCTTTACCTTGAATGACCTAAACATATCTCTTTAATTTTCATCTCCTTAGTCAATTTATGCAAAAGTACACCTTTTTCTGGTTGATCACTAACAACCTTTAGTCTCAACCATTCTTAGATCTCTACCACTTGAAGTAACAGAGGAAATGAATTTTTAGGAATGAAGTAAGATCCCAGAATATTGTATGACAAGAACCAACAACTTATTCACAATTCCAAGACTCAAAAATTCATGAAAACTAAGTTTTTTCCTTAACTCTTTCCATATTGGTCCTGATGTGACCTGCTGTCTGTTTCTCAGAAGAAAACTTCATTTGAGCTGACATGAGACAAATAATTTTATAATTTGTTGCAGCTGTGTTTGATATCATGTGTTCCCAGAATTCTGATAGATAATTTAAACATGTACACCAAGATACCTATCAAAACTCTAAAAAAACCTCTGGATTCTAAAACATGTCTGTGTCTATCACTGTAGGGTGAATGATAGGGGAAATGCAGAATGAAGTTCTATTGGGTTTCAAAGTGGAGGGAAAGAATGATGCTGGGAAGACAATTTGGGGTCAGGATGTGTGGGATGTGGGATATTTTTATTCCAGGGCTAGGCAGTTTGCCCTTGAACTGACATACATTAAGAAAAATATGCATGGAAGGCTTGGATTAACCTAATTTACAAAGTTTCTGCCTTCGATTCTTATCTCAGACTTTTGTGGGAGTGTCATTGCTTTTCTGCCTTTGTAGATGGGAGTGACCGCTTGTCCCATTTCCACGGGGCTGTCTTCAGAGCATCGTTTTAAGGCAGCACACAGTACCACATCCCTTGCATGATTTGCTTTTCCATTTAATTAGAACATAAACTTTGCCAAGAGACCATTTATCATGTTTCATTCAGTCGTGCTTATTTATATCTTTATAGATTCACTTATAAAACTTTACTCATTTATTGTCTTGCTTATCACTCTCCTTGTTTGGAGAGGATTTAGATATCTGGAATCTATTCTCAATATCTTGGTATTGAATTCATTACCTAAAATAAATAGCATATTTACAATGTTGTTTCTAAGTACTAGAGTCTGTTCCAAAGGCTTTACAAAAATCACCTCATTTAATCCTCGTAGCAACGTTACAAGATTGGTAGTGCTGTAGTATCTATTTGTAAGCGAAGGAAATTGATGTTCAGAAAAGTCAATTAATTTGTTTGAAACCATGGAGCTGGTAGATTTAACACAGGTCTTTGCACTGAGCTAAGTTCTCAGCCCTTTCTAAATTTTTTGTTTTGAGACAGTGTCTTACTCAGGCATTAAGCTGGCCAGACTGGGCTTGAATTTGGATCCTACTGCCTCAGCCTCCCATGTTCCAGGAACTGCAGATACTTAGCATCATGTCTAGTTCATTAATTCCTTTTTTTTTTTTTTTTTTTTTTTTTTTTTTTTTTTTTTTTTTTTTTTTTTTTTTTTTTTTTTTTTTTTTTTTTTTTTTTTGGTGGTGGTGGTACTGGGGATTGACCTTGGGTCTTTCACACTAATCTACATTCCCAGCCATTTTCTTTCTTTCTTTCTTTCTTTCTTTCTTTCTTTCTTTCTTTCTTTCTTTCTTTCTTTCTTTCTACTTTTTGAAACAAGGTCTCATTAAATTACTAAATTGCCCAGGCTGGGTACAAACTTGTGTTCCTTCTGTCTCAGACTCCCACAGTGCTAGGATAACATATCCGCACCACTAACTGCCTTCACCCTACTAAGCTTCACCACCTCCTGGTGATTAAACTGCATTCCATGCATTATTTAGTCAAAGTGTTACATATATTGTTGAGATATATTTGAAGGGAGACAGTATGAATCAAATTTGATATTTTAAAAACAATAATTTGCAAATACCACCTTCATTTGGGACTTCATGATAGCTGATTCTAAGTGCCACATTTAGGGATGTCCATGCTGTCACCAAGGCACAGCATGCCAGATGGTGGGTTGTATCAGTATGTATCACATATTCATGTGTCTCTGTGTGAGTGCAATTATTTTTAAATGTATCGATGCTTATTGTAAAAATTTAGAAGATTACACAAACAATGAAAACTACCTTCCCGTTTCCTCCTTGATTTTATTTTCCCAGAGTCGTTTGACCACTTGGAGCAGTTGATGCATCTGCGCTGACATATGGCTTTGACGCGTACATTGACTCACAAATGCACATCCAAGATGGTCCTATACATATGTACACCAAACTGTTGATTGAAGTGTCTATAGTCATTTTGCTCTGGTTGATTTAATGAAATCTGTTCATATACAAAAAAATATGGCTGCCAAGGATTGCATACTTCAGAAATTTTTTTAACAAGAAATATTCAGGGTTCTTTCTATTAGAACAAATGGAATATTCTACATTTTTGAGGGGGTGGTGCTGGGAATTAAACCTAGGGCCTTTGCTCTGAGCTACACCCCTCTCATTCTTTCTATATACATATATTTATACGCATATATAGAAAGTTTATATATATTTATGCATATAAAAAGAGAATATGCATACATGTGTGTACATATGCATGTACACAAATGTATTCTTAAGAAACATCATTGGTGATTTTGCTATTTTATGAGATATAATACTTGGTGTGTCAAAACGTTATAGGACCTTTAGGAAATTTTCATAGTTTAATGTAAGACTTTGCTTTCATTTTTATGCTGAGCAGGATTAAATGCATCTCTCTAACACCAAGCTAAAATCTCAATGACCCTCTAATTTAGGACATTTTTAATGATCTATAAGAAAAGAAAAATAAAAAAAAATTCCAGATGATGCTAAATTTGGAGATGCTAAGAGCATCTGTGAGGACAGATATTTAAAGAAATTAGAAACATGTGAAAGAGATGACCAAATATTTAGATTGGAAACATTTTAGTTGAATTTGTTGAAGGCTTACTAATCACAACACCAGTTACTCACAGAAAGCGGAAGAAGGACGATGACTTCTGTTTTTACAAGGTTGTGTGACTGCAAGACTAGGCTCCCATCAAAATTGAACAGCCTCTGTTCAAATTTAAACTAATGTGCCTGTGAGTCGCTTAGCATACTTAATTTCATGAGTAGTTTATTGTTCTTTTGGGGGGTCACTCTAAGTTGTTTTATTCTGAAGAAAAAGTTTGAAGGAAACTACTGCTTATTTACAGCTACTGTTGATAAGCATCCTATGTACATGGATTATAATGTTCATCATAACTATGCGATGAAGGTACAGTGTTTACATTATCTTTTTCAGTTTTGTTTCAGTTTATATTTGAATTTGACAATTTATTTTCTTATGTCTGAAAAGACGCTTCCCATAAAATCTGACTTGTGCATGAATTCACATTAACACATCTGAATGTAAGTAAAAAGCTAAATGGATTCTTATTTTAATTAAAAGTTTAAAATTAAAATGCAATTCTGCTGTTGTTACCATTCATGAACAAATGAGTGGTTTCTAAATGAGGCCAATTATGCAGATAGGACGTACAGAACTGTGCTGATGAACTACAGCAATAATGACATGTGTCCGTAGTTTGTTGCTGTGTCCATGACAGGCATTTGTGAAATATCTATTCATCAGGCAATACTTAGTGAGAATGTGTTTAACCATTATAACAAGGTGTATGCAAATTAGCTTCCCATGAGACTTTGCAACAAACATTTAATTAACTATACAAAGAAACAATTAAATATACAAACATACGTTACAGAAAATTGGCTTGTGTGTATTGTTTAGTGTGAATTTTTTTGCACATAATTCCTAAATAGCACCACTTAGCAGCATGTCTTTATCATATGCCTATTAGTGGAACCATGTAATTTTATTTGAAAATTAATTTTGCTTAACTTCTTATGTCCTCTCATTCTTAATATAAGATCATCAATATATTGAAAATTATAATATGAGCATTTCTCGCATTGAATTTGTCAGTAAGGATAGTAAGATGTCAAAACCAAAATATGCATTTACTTGCTATATAACATAGAAGCTTATGAAGTAGTATACATTAGGGAAGTAAGTGTCAAACATTAATTTATCATTGTACATACAGAATAGTATTAATATGTAATTTAAAAATTGCCACATTTATTCAAGAATATATGTGTTAAATCTTTCAGCTTCTCCTTTGCCCCTGATATTGATACACACATTTTAGCATCAAAAATTATTAATGACATCTCTAGTTTGAGTTCATAATGTGAAGAAAATTCTTTTGTGAATTTGGGTTTTTAAGCCTCATGTTTGTGTTTGTTTGCTTTAAATCATAAAGAGATCCTGGAGGAATAAATTTAGATTCATGTTTCAAATTTTATTTTGTGCAACCATCACATATATTTGGTTTTTAAAATTCTAGGTTGTTATATTTAAATTGTGTGTTTACTAATATTATTCACATAATCAATGACTTCAGTTAATAAGCATTATAAGTGCTTCATAATATGACAATAGAACACCTAAAAATCAATTTTGAATAGTCTTTTTAAAAAATTTAGTGAGTAATCACAAGTTATAACAAGAATTTCAAATTTCAAGAAGGTCTATTGGTTTTGAGTGTTAACTTTCAGCTCATAGTGATTCAGAATCCCTAGGTTTTCTGTTTTGTAATTTAAAGAAAATTCATTTTATTTTTAGATAATCAGGAGGAGTTACTAGGTGTAGCAGCTGACCAGCCAGCCTTCTCAGAACCATTTGCATTTCTGAAGCCCCCAAGGACAGAAAAGAGCCTTTTAATTGGTGATTCAACTTTAGCAGAAACCTGCATTTAGGAAATGAGGCCTACACTGTTGCCTTCACACCAGGCAAACCGGCTCCTGTTGTCATGGTGATCTTCTATAGTGTGCTGGAACCAGTGATGTGGAAATCAAGATGGCTTCCTCGTTTATTTTGCTTTAAGGAAAGTTGCAGATATTAACACATGACTATTGAATTCGAATATATGTATGTGTTCGATCTCTACATTAATGCACGTTAAAATTTATTATTATGGATAAATTTTAAGTGTCTCTAAAATTTCTGAAATTCTCTATGGTATTTGAAGTTAAAGACATTGTCTCCTTTCTTTTAAATGTAAATGTCTTAAAACATTGCCTCCTCCCTGAGCTGAGTTTCAAGAAGCAGGTCAGATTTTAGTTGATGTATGATTTCTATTTATTTGAGATTAGCAAGAGAGTTATAGAATGACACATGTTATATGTCAAATTTACGTAGGAACAAGGTGCCTTAGCAATTTCAGTGCTTGCAGGAGCTCTACCTCTGAAAGACAACCTACATTTTCAGATTGGGCCAACAATTAGGACAGCGCAGAAAGAATTAGTCCTAGTCACCCATGTACAATGCATGTGAAAGAAGTCCCTGGTTACCCCTAGAGGAATTTTCAGTCTTTAATTTAAACACTAGGCTGAGTAGCTTCTTAATAAATATTTGAACACAAAATGATCTTTCCATTTTGTGCTATTCTGCTAACTCCTTCATCTTTTAATAATACTGAACTGAGACAATCTGTAAAATAGTGAATAAACATTGGGAATAGATGAAGGGGGATGATGCAAACGCTTATGATTAGGAGTTGATTGTTTAACCTACATTTTTAAAAAATGAAAATAAGCATACAGAAATAAAGTAAAAGATGTTCAATTTTGAAATCAGCTGGGATTATAAAACCTTACCAGGACACACCGTCTACATGGTGGTTGGGTTGATTGCTTGTGTGTGTGTGTGTGTGTGTGTGTGTGTGTGTGTGTGTGTGTGCGCGCGCGTGCGTGCGTGTGTCTGTGTGTGTGTGACACTTTGAGGAGGGTACTTAAACTGGGTTTTATATATTTAGCTAATCTATATTATTTCACTATCTTAGTGAATAGCCACAACTTTCAATAAAGTCACTGATATAAACAATTATTAAAATTTAAGTGCATCATTTTTCAAACAGCTCTTTGGCACACTGTGTTTAAGTAGCATTGAATATGCTTTCTGTGTTCTGACAAATTTGCAGTCCAATTAGTTTGGAAAAACTTGCATTTTTGTCACCATTTGGTGATTCCCAAAGGTACTTACGTATCAAAAGCACAAAGAAGCCCTAAAGTAAGACCTTTTTAGCCCAGTGTTTCAAAATAACTTTTGACCATGTGACTTTTGTTTCCTTCACATAGCACTCAATTACACTTGTGGTACACTGGTGTTTTGGGGGAAACAATTCTGAATCATGGTTTTAACAGGAAGGATTATGATGTGGGCCAGGCTCTAATTTTATTTTCCTCACTCTGATGTGAATAATCTTTATTTGTTTCAGTTTAGCACATATCTTTGACATGTTTATTCCAGACCACAGACACTTGCAATATGTGACAACAAATTCTCTACTAAGATTTGAGTCCTGCATGTTCACTTCAACCCCCGTTTATGATCTTTCTCCCCCTCACAATTTTCTGGACAGAAACGGAAGTAACTTTTACTTAAATTTTAAAAATGCAAAAAAATAGTTTTTGCCCAATACAAATTTTAATATTTCTGGCTATATTTATTGTGTTGCTCTGGGCATAGGAAACTATATGGAAGTTGAGAGATTTGAGAGTTAGGTTAGGGGTACAATGCTGTGGCAAATCATTTTAAATGGGAGTCAAGCAATTATTAATAATGAATAATATCATGACAATGTTACAGTAAGATAAGGTCATGACCCGGATTATTACATTTTAATCATGAATTGTATGAATTTGCATGAATTTTGTATGAATTTGTATGATTTTTTTAGTATGTAATATTCTAAAACAAGATTTGGACATTTGGAATTGCAAAATGAATTTAAAATTTATTGAGAACAAAAATAGCTGTGTTTCTATAACACGATATTATACTACATGAAGGTTTCACTAGTTGCTGTTGTGGGCGTGTGGATTACTGGGACTAGACGAGGAGCAGTCGTTTCCCTAGACTAAATGACCTTGAACATACATCTTTCTGTTTTTTTTATTTTGAAAGACAAAGAAGCAGTTAACTTCCTTTTAGCATTTTATGACATGTGTGTTTTTGAATTTTCCCTTTCAACTTTTATTTTTGGGGAATTTATGACGAAGAGTCCTCCGGCATAGCTGCCCGTGCTCACATAGGCTGTTTTGGGAGGGGCTTGAACTTTTCAAGGTACGTCGTGTCAGGGGAATAGAGTCGGTATTATTTGAGCAGAGAAGTGGCGAGGTACCTACCTCGAGTAGTCGGTAGGTTTGAGGACACTTCTTGCACAATTCGTGAACACCATAACATTTATTGAATATAAAAGACACGAGGAAGATGGGACCTAATGTTATCAGATGCATAAAATGACAAGAAAAACTCTCTGGAAAGTGGAGAAAAAGGTAACAGGAAAATGAACAGGCCTGTGAGTGATCAGAAAGAGAGTAAGGGAAGAGAGATAAGGAGAGAAACTTGTTCACAGGAGAAAAAGACAAGTGCCTGAGGAAATAAATATGGACATCAGTGTGTGGGAGACTTCCTCGTGTGCTCCTAAAAAGTTTTTTTTTTTTTGGTGACATCAGCAGAAGCCCGATTCAAAGGTGTGCTCATTTATTGTGTATAAGCCAATGGAGCTTTCTGCCTTTTTACTTTGCACTTCCCTTGTGAGAGGTGTCAGTGCACTAATCCCCATTGAACACCTTAACAGCATGTTTTTGTCTACGACTCACTTTAAGGCTCAAGAACAGCAATATGAAACTAGGAAAGTAAGAAACTAGGAAACTAGGATTCTTTTCAACACTCTAGTAGAATCTACCCGCTCAAAAGTCATCCAAGCAAACTTCCATGCACAATTAGATGTTCTTATAATAGCTGGCATCTCTCCGATTTCCGTTCAAGTTTTCTGCCTTCTACAGCGTTATTGTTTACTTTTATAGCATGCTGGATATATCCCCTATTTTGTGAAATGAAAGCAATGAAGAAAGAAAAAGTTATGAAAATATTTACTTTTCTCTAACACGTGAGCTTGCAGCAAGTCCGAGCTGGGAGGTTTAAGAAGCATTTGCCCCTCCCCCTCAGGTCATTGATGTTTCCCAGCAGTGAGGGAAACGAGTTACCCACACAACTGCGAGAAGTTACCTCATCACATCAGAATCAGGTGGGGGCGGGGAGAGGACTGATTTCGCTATGAATAACCAGAAAGAGAGTCTTCGCAGGCACTCACTCAGAATAAGAACTCTAACTGCAAATTAGTTGGTTTGAGGAAAAAGAAAACGGGGAAAATGTTGTTCTTTGTAGAGATAAAGTTGCAATAATTATGCTTAATCTGTCTAAATCAAGCTGAACATATTGCTTTTTAAAAATTTTTCTCTTAGATTATATCCATAAATAATTTTTATGTGTAGCATGTGGAAAATGATCAAGAATTGATTTGCATGATGGGGCTCCTTCTTGAAACCTTTTATTACTCTGTCCACCCCTACTCCTGATCTCCGAGAAACAAACATACTTCTTAAATGTACTTGGGCTGCTTGTTTCTCGACGTCCTCACAAACTTGAAGGATGACTCAGCTTCACCTGGCTGGAACATCCAACTACAGGTCTAATTAAAGAAGTTGCATGGCTTCAGTTCAAATTGGGAAAAATTACTCAGCGTATGGCAGAGGGACGTAAGAGTCCTCCTAAGAAAACAGGTAAACTTCAAAAACAGTTCTTTAGACTTCAGTTCAGAGAAGGGTGGTTTTCAAACCTTTTAATTTAACTCAAATGCCTTGTATGTCAATGAAATGTGATATTCTTTTTCAAGGCATTAAGTTGAATATAAAGAAACTTTTTAAGCCTCCAGAGAGACCTCTCATTAGTGGTTCCGTTTACAACATCTGGCTAGCGATTTTTAATAGGCTGAAATTAGCGTCTTTTTCTTTTCAATTTTCTATGCTAAAACTATTAGGAAGATTACTTGTGGTCTAGAAGACTAAACAAAACTCATAATACAAGTCCTTCTTAATACGTCTTTTGTAATACACTTGGAATATAAAAGCGGTTTTCTTGCCCTGAGGAAGTCTGAATGCCAAACTGCAAGCAGCTTTCTCTCGCCAGGTTCCTGGGATATGAACTAGCCTGAGATCTCTCGTCTATAGAGAGAGGCTCGCTGCACTGCGTGGAGAGTTATTGACAAAAACAAAAACTAAAACCAACAAAATCTACTTTCTTAGAAAGCTTCTAAGGCACAGAAAGACGTGGGTAGTAATATTGCCTTAAAGCTATAGAGCTCAGAAATTATGGGACCAGAGACACAAGGAGAACTCAACACCCCTGGCAGGGGGAGAGGTTACTTAGTAGTGGCAGACACAGTGGAAACAGCCATGCCAGGAGAAACAAAAGATGAGTTATCATAACAATGAATCACTGGAATTCAGTGTAATGACTGCCAGCTGGGAAGTATGATAGAGGAAGGGTTTGCTGCAGCGCCCAAGCTCCTTTGTGGTCAAGTAAGTTTTAGCCTCAGGGATCTAAGCAGAATTGTCACATGGCAGATTTGGGGAAGTTACCTTCTAACACAAGACTTGTGAAGAAAAATCAACCTTTTTCCATCCCAGTTATCTAGATTATAGATGGTCTCATGTGGACCACTTGGTCGACTGGTTGATAACCTGGAAGTAGCCTGAGTTACTGACCCTGAATAACACCACACCAGCATTCATCTGTTTACCTAGGTATTTTTTTTTTTGACAGAAACCTAAAATACCATTTTTTAATGTGAGTGCTCCATTCTCACCTCCCTTTCTGATTCCTCTGCTCAACCAAGTCTAACTCTAATAAATGTCATAGAAAGACTACATAGGAGAAAAAGTACATATTTGGATAGGAGAAGATGTATGCAGATTTCAAAGTTAATTAATTAAGGTATTTCTAATAAAAAGGCTCAAAAATCAAACACAGTTTCTCATTCCTGGAAGAGTTCTTGTGAATTTTTCTGTCAGGTTTTGAGACATGTTTGAGAGGAGATGTAAGTTTTTTTTATTAGAGTTTTTAACTAGATGATTGCTTTTTGAGTTTTCTTATAATGTGTATAATATAATTAATCGATAAATGGTCATATCTGTATCAGAGTCTGTTATAAGAATTTGATCCACAGCTTCGTTTTTAATGAAGAAAGATATTCCTGATGTTTCTTGCAATTATTTTACATGACTCTCTGACTATGTAATTCAAAGTTGGCTTCTCAACAAATTTTTCATCAAGATATCAGATACCTAACAAAGTAGCAACTATTATCATTCTATTCAACATCATAAAAGTGGTCCTATCCAGTGTCATGTAAGAATTGAAATGATGAAGATTGTACAGTAAGATATGACTACCATTTTTATATTGTTATTTATGCTGGCTTGGGAGAGTGGTGATACGACTGTCTTTGTCTATGATCCTGTAAGTACCTGTCACTCATGCTTTTGTAAATAACTCCCTACCCACTCTCCTACAACCTGAATGACCTCATTGGTTTACCAAATTGGACTTTGGTATAATCATTACACTGATCTGTCGTCTGTGCCCTATCTGGGGTGAAAATACACGGTTTATGTCTCCCCAGGAAAGATGTCATATAGGTGTAAAGAGTTACTTACAGGGCATGAGTGACCTAAAGGCAGTCACATCACCAGAAAGCCCATAATGGCACAGTTAAAGGACACATACAAAGGTTGTGAAGACAAATCCACAAGATAATACTGTCGCGAGCACTCCGTAAGAGGAGACAGACGGGACAGAGGCAGATGGATTTACCTTGGAGATGTTCTTTATTCACACAACAATCAGTCAATCCAATTCTCAAATCAAACCATAATAAACCGATCAATTGATTAATTAAGCAGGAAAGCAAGCGTTGTTCTGCCTCTTAAAACTGTTCCCGTCCTGGGTCCCTTAT
>PVKB01003154.1:0-220797 GCA_004027205.1 Ctenodactylus gundi | reverse complement strand
TTTTTTTTTTCGGGTAGAGGTGGCAATATTGATAGGGAGAGAATGTTGAGAGAGAATATTTTTTGTAAGATCACGTTTTCCATCTTCGTACAGAGGTCAGTTTAGTAAAACAAAACCTAGGTGGAATAATTTTCCGAGAATGCAAAGAGGGTAGCAATGGCGAATTCTAGAAACAGTGGCGTGTTTTCTTAGCCTCCGTTTGCCAAGAGTTTAGTTTTGCTTTGGCTTTTTTTGAGACGGAGTACTGCCTTGTAGTCTAGGCTGGTCCCAGACTCACTATGGCTGGCCTTGAACACAGGGTGATCGGTGATCCTCCTGCCTTAGCCTGCCTAGTGATGGGATTACAGGCATGTGTTACCACACCCACCTTATGTGGTGCTGGGGAATCCATCCCAGGGCAAGTGTTCTCTATGCTGAGCTATGCCCCTAGCCTGCTTTGTCTTTTTTTTTTTTGTCTCAGACTCCCCTTCTTTGTTTTTTGAAGCTATTGTGTGGTATAGTGCAAATAATAATCACTTGGATGACATTGGAATTGCAGGACTTAGAGGTGAAAGAAATGCAGAATATTATCACGCCCATTTTTTGGGCAGATCAATTTTTTTAAATTAAAAAATTCATTGAGCTGATTGTATATTTACATTTACTTGTAAGCTGGATACACAAGTTTCTGGCATACATTTTTATTGATTTATATTTTTAGACACTTTATAGTTCAGTCTGGTCCAAATTCATCATGCCAGCTCTCTGGCATACTGCTTATGCAGTTTCTCCTGATGGTGACATTGACAGTATCGCAGCCACATAGTGATAGAATCCACAGGTCAGAGTTAGCCAGTTTTATTTGTGCGGGGGTGTGTGCACTTGTGTTTGAATAATCCTGCGCAGTTTTAGAACGCATAGGTTTGTGCTTTCACCATCACAATCAAGGTGCAGAACTATTCGTCCCGAGGATCCCTCATATTATCTTTATAGCCACTCCCACCTCCCAACTGGTGCTGACCCTTGTCCCCAACCTCTGGAGCATTAATTTTTCTTCATTTCTAAAATTTTGTCTCTTCAAAAATATGTAGGTAGAATCATGCAGTGTGTAACCTTTTGGGATTGGCTGGTTGGCTTTCCTGTCTGCTGTCTGCTTGTTTCTCTCTTCCTCTCTCTTCTCCTTTTTCTTTCTTTTCCTTCATTTCTTTCTCTCTTTCTCTTTCTTTCTTTCTTTTTTTTTTTGTTTCTTCCCAGGGTCTTGCTCTGTAGTCCAAGCTGGTCCTGAATTCATTTTATAGCCCAGGCTATCCTCTAACACCTGACAATTCCCCTGTCTCAGCCTCTCAAGTGCTGGGATGACAGGCGTGCACCACCACACCTGGCTAAGTTTTATGTGGTGCTGGGGGATTGAACCGAGGACCTTGGACATGCTAGACAAGTACTCTAACCCTGAACTACACCCGCAGCCTGGGATTGGCTTTTTTCACTGAATATGATTTTCTAGAATTTTTATGTAGTTTGTTATGTGTGTTGCATCAGTAGTGCTTTTCTTATTGTTAAGTAGTATTCCATGGTTTGTATATACCACAGTTTAACCATTAGTGTGACTGCAATGAACTGTGTGACTGCAGTTCACTCATAAGAGGAACATCTGCATTGCCTCTAGTCTTTGGCTATTACAAATAAAACAGGCACAGATGTCATATCTGGGTTTTTGTGGGTGCATACATTTTCATTTCTTTGTATGCCTAAGAGTGAAATTGATGATTGAATGCAATTGCATGTTTAATTTTGTAAGAAACTGTAGACAGAATTTTTGCCACTTTTCAGGCAAGGTTTGCTTGTTGACTGTAAAAACTGAGAGGGAGATTTTCTTTCTCCTTCTTTCAGTACTGAGGATTGAAGCCAGGTCCTTTACACTGAACTACCTCCCAGTCTTTTAATTTTTTAATTTTTAATTTTTACACAGCATCTCAGTTGCTCAGGTAGAGTTTGAAATTTCACCTTCCTGCCTCAGCATTTCTAGAGTGCTGGGATTACTGGTGCCACCACCCCCACTTCTGTTTTTATATGTAAAATGGGGATTTCTGAGCCTGGTGTGGTGGAACACTAATTCCAGCGCTCTGAGACAGAAGTATTACAAATTCAAGCCCAGCCTGGGCATTTTAATCAATTGTAGAGACCCTGTTTTAAAATAAAAAAATAAAAGACTGGGGACATAGCTTACTGTGAGGGCACTGGGTTCAATCCTCAGTACCACAGAAAAAACTGGGGATGCTGGTAATACCAACATTTTAGGGTACTGGTAGGCAGTGAGAATTCATCTAGGGAGTGTTTTAGAGTTGTGCTTCCTACATATGGCTCCTGTAACATTGCATGATAAAAGGTCATCATTCTGCTGGTCCAAGGGGATTTTGAAGTATGACAGCTGGACTGCTGCTCCTTCCTGTCATTAGTTTCTCCAGGTAAGTAAGGAGATGCCTGAGTAGCCTGAGCCTGGCACCCAGCAGGTGCTCCGTAGCTGGTTACTGTTGTTATTAATTATTAAATAGCTATCAGTTGTAAATACACTTGTAGCAAGAGATGGATGAGGGTCACTTTAGCCCTGGGATCTAGTCTTGTTCTCAGGGCAGTAAGTGCCATGACCATCTGAGCCGCCTTGAGCCAAGTTAACTAATCCCTGTTTGCTTTGGTTTCTCTGTAAAATGAAGCCACTGGAGTAAGTAACGTCTAAGGCTTTTCAAGTGTTAGAAGTATTCAGATGGTACAAGTTCTCCGTGTACATCATTCCCTCTTCCCACCCCAGCGCCTGCATGTAGGGGCTCTCTCTCACCCATGCAAACTTGGGGTCTGTCATATGAGTTCCTCTTCTCTGCCCATGCGGGGCTGTGTGCTCATCTTATGTTCATCCAGCTGACGTCTGTGTGGACACGTGTGCACAACCAGAGGTCATCCAGCAAGCACTTACTAAGTAGACACCGTAATGAGTCTGGGAGGGAGGGACCCCAGCGGCTGAGCGCCAACCTGTGCCCAGATGTACACTAGGGATGGAGGGGTAGGGAGTCTGGGAAACAGGTGAGTGACGGCCAGGGCCTGGGGGGCTCTGACAACTGAGCAGGTAACCATGGAGTGGAAGGGGGTATGGGACACAGGAAATGCCTCCCAAGGCTGATCCTGGAAGGGTGTTTGGAGCAGAGAGGTGTCAGAAGAAATACTGATCCCTTCTTCCCCGGTTGTAAGAGGACAAAGGAGTTTTCTCATTTCCTGATTCTGACAAGAGGGTTTTATTTTCTCGCCTTCTTTCTGGCCACTTGATCTCTTTCCTTAATCCAGACAATCTGTTTAGGCATCGTCCTTCTGAAGGGCCCTTGGAACAAGGCCTGCAAAGGCAAAAGGCATTTATAAGTCTTTGTTTTAGCCTTTTCTCTCCCATTCATATATATATATATATATACTTTTTTTTTTTGAAACAGGGTCTCACTGTCTAGCCCAGGCTGGGCCTGAACTCACTGTGGAGCCCAGGTTGGCCTTGGACTCACAGCAGTCCTCATGTCTCAGCCTCCTGAGTGCTGGAGTTACAGGTGTCTGCCACCATGCCCGGTTTATGTGTGGGGAATTGAACTTGGGTACTTAATGCTTGATGTAGCACTTGCTAGGCAAGCCCTTTAACTGCTGAGCCTTTGCTCCAGCCCCTCCTTTAAAAATTTTTAAATTTAAAATTAAAATAATTTTTAGATCAGTTTTGGGTTTATAGAAAACCCAAACTGCATAGTTCCTATAATTTTGCTAAACCTGCTTCCACTATATTAGTCTCACATTACCGTGCCGTGTTTGTTACAGTGAATTAACTGATACTGACGCATTATCTGTGGTTTGTTCCGATTTCCCTGGTTGTTGCCTGCCATCCTTTGTCTGTTCTAGGATCTTATACACTTGAAGTTGTCATGTCTCCTCAGGCTCCTTGACTACCATGGTGGGTCAGATGTTTTCCTGCTTCCAGTGACCTTAACAGTTTCGAGGACTGCTCCCACTTTACAAAGCATCCCTCGACTAGATTTTTTTCTTTGTACTGTAACTTGAGACTTTTGGAAGTATATTTTCGCATCCTGCATCAAACTCAGCTCAAAGAAAAAGGTTCTTTTTATTTTTAGAAAATACAAGATTGCTTTCTAGCCTTAAGCAAGAATGTTAGATGCTGTCGTTGAACAGGGTTTTTCCCTGGAACAGGGAGAGGACCGTTTGGTCCCTCAGGGGAAGCTTGGCAGTGACTGGAGACCTGAGCATCTTTCTGTGCGTGGCAGCTGTGGAAGCGGGTTGCAGCTGGCTTTTGCTGTGTAGAGGCCAGCTATGCTTTTAGACATGCTGTGTACAGGACAGTATCTCATCACACAGATTTATCTGGCTCTGAATAGTGCCAAGGTTGAGAGACCCTGTCCCAAAGTGATAAGCTCCCAAAATGTGTGGTGTAATGACAACTTAAAGGGCTCAGTATTATATGTAGTGATGTGCTGTTTTCCATTGTGTGTATGTTGTGTCTTTGTGGCAGTGCCTGTCCTTCCCCGTGCGCCCTTCACATGACCTGCCTGTCCTGGTGTATGCGGAACAGAAGTGTCCCTGCCCCTCCAGGAGGGCTGCTTCAGATTTATTGAGTTTGGATGATGTGCAGATTTTTTGTTTCTTTGAATTATCGCCAACCTGGGTTGTTTAGAATATGTGGCTCCTTGGCTGAGGCTGTAGTGTATATTATAGTGAAAGAGGTATCTGGATGTTATAAAGTATTGAAGGATTTATTCAGAGTTCTGGGCTGAGAACACTTAACAATAGAAAATTAGTCATTTAGTGTGTAGCACAATGTTGCAATGACATATGTTACACATAAAATTATTGTGTGCAGTTTATGACACAATAATAACAATCGTTAGAAGCATGAATTCCCTAGGGTCTGTAGGGGACTAAAGAGATCTTCTTGAGATAGCTTTAAAATTAGGCCAGTATTTCTCAGACTATGTTCCATAGTCTTCTGAAAAGTAAAGAAATGTAGAAAACAATTATTTAAAGAATTTCTGTACAGGAGAGCTTTTCAGCATTAGCTTTAGAGGTGGTGACACAGTCTTTAAAATGTATGAATCTCCAAAAGGGAAGGTGTATTATACAGCTTTAATGCTTTCTCAAATCAATGTGACCATCAGCAACCCCCCCAAACCTACCCCTTTTTGTGGTACTGGGGATTGAATCCAGGGCTTTCATATTGAGCTACAGTCTCAGTCCATTTTTGATTTTTGAGTTTTGAGACAAACCTTCATTAAGTTATTGAGTTGCCCAGAATGGGCTTAACCTTGAGCTCTTCCTGCCTCAGCCTCCAACAGTGCTCAGGTTGCAGATACTTGGGAAATTCTAATATGTCTGATAACAATGTATATTGATACTGAAAGGTACTTAACCCTGTAACCAGAACTGTGCATTTTCTGTGTACCAGGAATAATGAAATCAGCAGAGGTCCTTTGAGGATGAGAAAGTTAGGAATACTGTCCCTAGAAAACCAGGCATATTTCCACTGTAACATGTGGTCTGTGTGTCCACACAGCTATTTTGTGTCATTTTCAGTGGTTCCTGGGGTGGTCTTTCTCTTCTGGTGTCCTCAGGCTCATTTAGTCTGACTGTTACCTGAAGACAGTATGAAGGACTGAGAGAGGACGGGTTGCTGTGCAGGCAGAGCTTCACAAAAGGGACTGTTTTCTGGATTAAAATACGTACCTAATACCGAGAAGTCTGCCTGTGTACAATATGGACCTGGCCTTAGCTACTGAGTTTCAAGGTTTTTCTGAGACTGGGAGATCTACCAGTTGGGATCTGGAATTCGTTTTCCTCTTTCACTAGGTCAGAAATTCTGAGTAGTATAAAGAGGAAGTGAAAGGACATAAAACATGAAAAGGAAATTAAATGGTAATTTTGTTGCCAGCCATTGAAGGGGAGAAGAATTAAAAAAAAATCACTAGTTCTCAAACTTGGTGGCTTGTGGAATCACCCAGGGTACTTGTTTAAAAATGAAGATTCCAAGGTGTTAACCTTGTAGATTCTGATTCTCATAGTATGGAGGTAGGGCCTAGGAATCTGTATATTTCACAAGGTGAATTTGGAAACCAGTGCTTTATTGACCTCTAGAAGAGCAGATTCTATGCCCTTCCAAAGTTCTTTTGGACTTTGGTTTCTCTCATTCTGGCAGACTAGTTGGTCTAAAAGCCGTTTTGTGTAGAGCACTTGCCTGCAGAAAAAAATACAAAGGACCTTCTTTTAAATGCATAACAGAACTAGAGAGAAACCTCAGAGACCAATAATGAGAGGCCACTGAAGTCAGAGTGGGGAGCAGCCTCAAAGGGGCTGTCATCCTGGGGCCTCTTGGGACATACTCACCAGGGGGAGCCTGGGCCCTGGGCAGACACGTGCGTGCGTGTTGTCTGAGATGCTCTCGTGGATCTGGGGGCAGTATATAATGCTTCCTTCCTTGTGAGGAAACTATAGGGCGCTTGTTTGTCTTCGCATTTTGCTCCTTCTCTCTCCGTATATGTATATGTACACACACATACACACACACACACACACACACACACACACACACACACACACACTTTTTTTCCCCCTCTGTGTGATGAGCTAGTGGAAGTCTCTCATGAGCTTGTCATTCCAAGATGGTCCACACATATGTTGGGTTTGGTTTTTATATTGGTGGTATGGTTTGGTAATGCCACACTGAGAAATTAGCTATCTGGGACTGCTGTTGACTGGGACTCCTGATATAAGGCGAATGCGAACTCTTCCTGGATGAGTACACCTTCAGCTCAGCTCTCCCAGGACACTCAAGACTGAATCAACTGAACATGAGATCACAACTCCAAATTTAAATACATACAAATAAAGTAGGCTGGTCAGCCAACAGCCAAATTAGTATGAGTAAGGTGGTAAATAGTGGAGGTACAAGGCAAGGACTGTGGGTAGTGGCATCTGATAATGTTTAGGACTTTTGGAGAAAGAAAACATTGAAATGGCAAATGTGGGTAAGGATGATGACAATGATTAAAATGATCAGGCAGATTTTAAAAGAGGAACCAAATGGGAACTCTATAAATTAAAAATTTAATTCTTATGTAGATTATACTGGACTGTGTTAGAAATACAAACAAATCTTTAAGAATATGTACTCAATTATTTAAAGTAACAAATCTGTTGCCTGTTAACATAAAATCATTTCTTTTTATGACAAATTACTGTTTAGAAGATTGCCTCCCTGGACTAAGTTGGGGTACCAGCAGGGCTTAGTTCCTTCCAAAGGCTCTGGGGGAGAATCCCTTCTTGCCCATGTCAGCTTCTGCACGTGTCCTGCACACTTTGTGGCCCCTGCCATTTGCAAAGCCAGTAGTGGCTGGTCAGATTTTTAATACATCTCATTGCTCTGACACTGAGAGACCTGTGTTCATTTTTTTCGTGCCCAGGAACCATTGTGTGGGACTAGAGGAATGGCACAGTGGTTATGGCACTTGCCTAGCAAGCACAAGACCCTGTGTTTAATTCCACGACATGACATAAGTCAGGTGTTGTGGTGCACGCATGTAATCCCAGCACTTGGGAGGTTGAAGTATGAATCCAAGGCCAGCCTGGCCTCCATAATGAGTTCAGGACCTGCTGGGGCTATAGCGCGAGACCCTGTCCCAAAACAAAAGCAAAACAACCCATTGTGATGACTTTGGGTCTACCCAGGTCCTCTAGGTCTGCTAGGACACTCGTAAAGCCAGTTGATAAACAGCCAGCTGTGATGTTAGTTCCCTTTTGCCATGTAATATCACAGTCACAAATTTTACGGTATGGGATGTGAGGGACTTTGCAGAGCTGTTACTCTGCCCATTGCGTCTCAGTATTGTGAGAATAATTTGACCTTAAGATTCCCTGAAAGACGGGGAGGGTTCCCAGATTATGCCAACAACTACTGATCTGGGAATAATACCTGGTGTATGGATAAATGTACTGTGCTGTGTCAGCCTGAGTTCGGTGGCTTAATCGCTGCGTGACTTGGGGTCCGCCCAGATCAGCCTCATCTGCAGATTGGGGATGGCAGTGTTTCCATTCCTGACTTCTTGCAGCATTGAGATGCAGTGAGAAATCCCCAGTGCAGGCACTATGGAAGGCATTGATGATTTTTCCTTTTCTATTGCATGTATAATGGAAAATTCTTGATAGTTTGCCTAGTGTTTGATATGGCTCAGTTTTCTTCTGAGAAAGTTTTCCCTTTGAAGCTCAGTCTTTTTCTTTCAAGCAGTTATTTGCTTTTGATGGATTGCTGTCACATTAGGTTGCCATTCAGCCATTGCTTAGTCTTCATTCTGCAGTCTTGTTTTTGGAACTTTAGGAAGTGTGATGGTGTTCTGGGGAACAGTCGGAATTACAGTATTAATTTCAGGGTAATCAGGTGTAATTTTAACTCTCAGTGGGAGTAGCAGAAATGTCATGTGCGTTACTCAGTTTTTCAGATGAGTAACTCGGTTTGTCAGGATTGCTTTTCCCTGGAGATGATGTGCAGTATGTAAACTAATAGAAGAATCAGAGTTTCTTTTTAGACGAGTAGAAATAGTAAGATTGACCCTCACATGGTCTCCTCTCCTGGGAGTGTAAGCCCAGTCCTGTGTGACATGCCTCTTGTCTCCTCCTGTCCTTGTGGCATTTGTTGGTCCCCTTCCCTGCCGTGGTGCAGCTTGAGTGAGAGCCTGTGCCTTATGACTGGTTGTTCATCCATCCTTTGTGGTACCCTGGACAGTGCTAGACACCCTGGAGGTCTGTCCATGCCCATGGGGAAAATGCCTGTGAGTTTATTAAGTGGAAAAACCAGGTTATGACAATACCCTGTGCTTTGTGGTCCCGCTAATAAATGCAAATGAATCTGACCGAAAGATGATCGATCAGTAGTGGTCTAGGGGTGGGCAAAGGTAGAGGGAAGGAGGGCTGGAATAGAGGGGTGCGAGATGTTTGGAAGTGTTTGTTATGCTTGCTATTTGTGTTGTGATGGTGGCTTCTCTCTCTCTCTCTCTCTCTCTCTGTGTGTGTGTGTGTGTGTGTGTGTGTGTGTGAGTGCGTGTGCACTAAACTTCTTCAGACTTTTATGTGCAGTTTGTTATACATTAACAGCATTTATTCATCAATGAAGCTACAGAATAAAAAAGACATAAAGACGTAAGGGAAGGATTCTGGTTTAGCCTGGTACCAGGCAGGTCCCGCCTAAGCGATGGCCCCTCAGGTAGCCTGGCATGAATCAGGTGTCCCACCCTTGATCACCAGGGGGGCCGGATGCCAGCTTGAAATCTGTGTTTAGATGTGGGGGAGGCTTATTTTTCATAAGGGTTGCAGTGCTGGGCAGGAAACCCCATATGTGCTTACTATGTAAAAATAATACCTTGGTGCTTTTTTCCTTGGCATCTATTAGAGGACTACTATACAATTAAAAATGATTGTTTTTGATGTAGAACATTTTATTTTTTTAGGCTTTTTGTTGTTGCTTGTTTTGTTTTTTGCCTGCACTTGGGATTGAGCCCAGGGCCTCACCTGTATGAGGCAAGCACTCTACCACCAAAATATACAAACTCTCCAGTTTTACTTTATTCTTAATTGACACGTAATTGAGCCTATTTCTGGGATGCAGTGTAATATTTTGATCTGTGTCTGTAAAGTATATTGATCAGATCAGGGTGGTCAGCACAGCAGTCACTCTAAACATTTATTATTTCTTTGTAGTAATAACATTCAAAGTCTTCTTGCCTAGCTGCTTTGTTATTGAGCGGTGGTCACCCGGCGGTGCTGTGAAACAGCAGGACTTACTCCTCCATATCTCCTCTCCTTAAGACTGATTTGTAAGCTGGTGGATATTGGAGAGACTCAAGACGCTGGTGAAAAATAGTTTCCACCTAAAAATAGTTTTATTTAAATCTCTAAAGTCAGACAGGAGCACATTCCTATGACTTGTCTGTATCTCAGCCTCAGTCTTCAACATCACTATATATACATACATATATATATATATATATATATATATATATATATATATATATATATAAATTTGAGGCAGGGTCTCATTTCTCTAGCTTAGGCTGGTCCTGATCTATGTAGCTCAGGTAGGCCTCAAGCTCAGGCCATCCTCCTGTTTCAGCCTTCTGACTGCTGGGATTGTAGGCATGTGGCCACCATGCCCAGCTTGAGTGGTGCTAGAGAATTGAACCCAAGGCCTTGTGCTTGCTAGGCAGGTGCCCTGCACTGTTCCTCCACCCCGGTATCATACTTTCAACTATTTCTCTTACTGTAACTAATTTTTAGCAGAAAAGATACTAAGTAGACACAACTGTGTCTAGTAACATTTGTTGGCAGTAAACAGCATACTAGAACATAAATGTGAAATTCACATTTTGTGGTCAAATTGTTCTAACAGAAGAAATTCACGTTTTTCAGGCAGCCATCAGTAGCAGAACTAATTATAGCCTGGGCCCTGCCCAGGACAGAGCGAAGATGGAATTTGGAGAAAGTTATTGGTAAAGAAAATCACCTTAAGTAGGCCTGTGTATTTTTTGTCATATTCACTGGAAATTATAGGTGTAATGTATTAAAGCAGTGCTCTGTCATTTAATTATATTCCCAGCCTTCAAAGTTCTTTCTCTTTTGCTTGGGCTTTGTAATCTATATGTTCTTCTCTCTAGGAAAACAGCCTGAAGTCTAGGACATCTTCCAAATGTAAAAATCATAGCTAAGTCACTTAAATGCAGTAATTTTAAGTGAAGTTAAATCATACCTTTAGATGAAGGAAGATGTCACCTACGTGTGTCTGGGGTTATAGTCTGTGTCATCGAGAGCTTGAACTCTTAAGGATTTTCAGGTGCAGGTTAGCCTCTGTATGTTTTCATCACATTTTTATTAATGTGTTTTGCTTCTGTGTTTAAACATCTGAAATGAGTTTCTCCTTAGTGTTTCCTTGGTCCATAACACTGTAGCAAAGTCTTTTCCTAGACATCTTTATCCATATCTCTGATTTCCTTAGCATAGATTCCTAGAAAGAGAATTACTGGGTCAAAGGGCATGACTATTTAAAAGGCCTTTCTGTGTCTGCTGCCAGGATGCTTTCCCGGGAGCCTGTGCTATACTGATGTGCCCACTTCAGCCACTGGGGCTGGGTGGCCTGATCCTTGCCCTGTGGGCTCTGTCCATACAGAGAGTGGAATACCCCAGGGGTGACACACACGACTGTCAACAACGCACAGCTACAGAAACAGTCTCATGAGAGGAAAATGGCATCTTTTATTGCTTAGCCAAGTATTAGATCACATGCTTATTATAGGAAAATGTGTAAACAAAGTAGACTGGAGAGCCATTTGCTGGCTACCTTTCTGAGGGAGCTACTGTTAACGGTGTGTAATGGTTTTCATTTCCTTTTTTGGTAATTAGAATGGGTAAATATCTGTTTATTTGCCTTTATTTATTTACGAAAGGTCTTACTCTAGCCCAGACTGGTTCTGGACTCATTGTGTAGCCCGGGCTGGCGTCGGGCTCATGACAGTCCACTTCCCTCAGCCTCCCGAGTTCTGGGTTTACAGGCATGCACCACCATGCCCAGTTTATGTGGTGCTGAGGAACTGAACTTGGGTACTTAGCACTTGCAGGGCAAGCGCTTTAACCGCTGAGCTATTCCTTTAGATCCTTATTTGCCATTTATTTTCTTTTGTTTGTAATTTTTGAAATATTAAGAATATTAGTTATTTATTGCTGCTTATCTTTTTTGTGTGTAATATACTCCTTTCTCCAGATTGTTGGTTTTGACATTTTTTGATTCATAAATGTTTTTAAAAATTTATACTGTAAATCTGCTGAGATTTTCCTTGGTGGTTTATTCTTTTGTATTAAAAATACTTGGAGAGTTCTGTTCATAGGTGAAATAAATAGCAGTTTGTATGTTTTTCTATGTTTTGAATGTTAAAATTTTTTTTAGAATTCTCTGATTCATGTGGCATTTGCTTTGAAAAATACTGTGAGGCAAAATTTTGTTTGTCATTTCTCTCATTACTGGCCAGGTTATTTTTGTTTTTTATTCCTGCAGAGATGGTGGATTTCCCAGGCAAATTTAGCTCAAGTCTGTACTCAACTACAGTGTATGTCGGAGAACTCAGAGTAGTAGATATCTTGTTAAAAATAGGACATTTGATGGAGAATTTAGTCTTTCACTTAAATTTTTTTTCTTTCTTTTTAGGCAGGGTCTCTCTCTGCAGTCCAGGCTGGTCCTGAGATCACTATGTAACATTAATCCAGGCTGGCCTTGAACACATAGTAATCCTCTTGCCTCAGCCTCCCAAGTGCGAGGTTACAGGTGTGTGCCACCACAACTGGTTTATTTAGTGGGGAATAGAACCTAGGGCTTTGCGCTTCCTAGGCAAGTGCTTTACCTGCTGTGCCATTCCTCCAGCCCCCTTACTTAACATTTCCGAACATAAAGAAGGACGAGGTAGTTGTCATAAATTTTGCTTCCCAAGCCTGGGTCTTCTCGCAGTTTAAAATATTTCTTTGAGTAAGGGGAAAATACCTGTCTCTGTACCTCAGCTCTGATTCCATTTTCTCTCTCTGTCACTAGCGGAGGTAAGATTTAGGCAAGGAGTGGTATTCTGAAGTGATCTTTGGAAAGCAAACCAAAAACAGTGCTGTGGCTGTGGAAAACAGTGTGGTGGTTTTTTGAAAAGTTAAACATAGAATTTTCACAGGAGCTAGCAGATCCACTTCTGAGTATATGTCCAGAAAGATAGAAAGCAGAGACTGAAGCAGGTGTGTGCACATCCATGTTCAGAGTAGCATTATTCATAACAGCCAGAAGGCGGAAAGGACTGGGGTACCTATTGATGGCCGAATGTGTAACCAAAGTGTGTTATATACACACAGTGGAATAGTATTCAGTCTTTTGTTGTTGTTGTTGTTTGTTTTTAAGACAGGATCTTGCTCTGTAGCCCAGGCTGGTCCTGAACTTACTATGTAGCCCAGGCTGGCCTTGGACTCATGGCAGTCCTCCTGTCTCAGCCTCCCAGAGTGCTGGGATTACAGGCGTGAGCCCCCATGCCCAGCTTATGTGGTGCTGGGGAATCAAACTGGGTACTTGATATAGTGCTTGCTAGGCAAGCGCTTTAACTGCTGAGCCATTTCTCCAGCCCAAGTATTCAGTCTTATAATGGAAGGAAATGCTGACATGTGCTCCACCCAGGATGACGCTTCAGGACAGATGTGTGATGCGCTTCTTTGCGAATCCAGCAGTAACCAGGTTCCTAGAGACAGTGGAAGGGTGGCGGAGGGATGGGAGTGTTCCTACTCAGTGGATACAGAATTTCAGCTTTGCAAGGTGGAGAGAATTCTGGAGACGGTGGGGATGGTAGCACCATGGGACAGGTGCACTTAACGGTATGGAAAGTTAAAAGTACTCAAGATGGTAAATTTTCTGTTATGTGTATTGTACCATGATAAAACTCTCCAAAATGCAACCAAGCCTTCGGGTTTTTCCTACATCGTATTTCCCAGCTGTCTCTGGAGGTAGCAGATGACAAGCCAAAAGCCGGCACACGCTGGGCACTGCCCAGCATCACTGCTGCCTGAGGGATGGCGCAGCCTCCAGCTCGGTAGCTGTTGGAACCGAGATCCGGCCTGATCTGTCTCCTTTCCTTGCATGGTGTGCAGTCTTGCTGTCATCATCCGCTGTGCACAAAAGCAACTCGCTTTCTAAATTTGAACCCACTCTAGCTTCTACTTTGGGAAAGTACATAACTGACTAGTCAAGGGCCGTTTGTTTATTCTTGTCTTAAGTTTAGACAGAATGTTTCTCCTTTTGAGTACGTGGCATTCTTTCCTTTTTGGTAATGGTTGCTGGGTGCTGAGTTCCCTTCTGAGCTCCTGACCCTGGTCCTCAGGCCTGTTTTGAGGCTGATGTAGCAACCCGTGGGTGTCCAGGTGATGGCACTCTTGTGACAGCTACGACCTTGGGCTTTCCCTCTGCAGGGATCCCGTGCAGCCCTCGGGATGTGCTGTGCACCGTGATGTTTTCCAGGAGCACCTTCCTTGCGGGCTCCACACAGTGTTTTCCGCAGTAGCGAAAGGGCAGTCTTTCTTGCCAGTGCTATTTCTAAATATAAACTTCAATTAAAATGGGCTGGTAGTGCTTCCCTTGCAAAGGTCGTTTGTGAAAGTGGAGCTTTTGGTCACTGTGTAAGCGATCCTGTATCTCTGACAACATATGGACTGCACCGTGTGGTCACATTCAGAAAATAGCGTTGTCTGCAGTGGCCACCTGGTTATGTAAGGCAGAGGATCTTCGGTGTTAGACACCAGAAAGCTTGAAACGCTGGTTCTCCCATTCATGGGACTAGTATTTCAGGTTTCTTAAAATAATGTGTTTATTGTTTTCAGATCTGTGTTATTCACAGATGAAAAGAAGAACAAAGAACTCACAAAAACAAGTTAAGTAATGAGGAAATGGAATTGTTGGTGAATATTGACTTCTTGGGTTTTCAGTAGACTTAGTCACATCTACATTTCTAGAATGAGTAAAATTAGTCTATTCATTTGTATGTTTGTTTTCATTGGTCTAGAAATTCTGACAGGATGTATGGGCATGGTTTTAAGTGAGAACTTAACTGAGAGTCTTGAGTGGACTTGAGGTACAGACCCTGAATTTTTCTACAGAATCTGAATGTGTTTTTCTAGGGCACGGATTCTATAGCTGCTGTTAGCTTTTCAAAGGGATCCAAGTCCCAGAGATGTTAAGGAGCCCGAGAAAGGCTCCGGACACCCCATGATGGGCGGGACTGTGTCCTGATGAGGGCCTTTGCTTCCTGATTGGAGCTATCACAGCGAGTAGTATTTCCTTTGGCTCCAAGAGCAGAAGTGGGTACTGTGGCTGTTCATAGAAATATACAAAAAAAGGAAGTTCAGGAATGATGAGCCAATTCCATTTTATTTTAGAAAAACTGTACCCTTCCTAGATGCTGCTGGAATCCTTGCACCCAGGGAAGGGAGTTGAGAAGGTTGAAATTTCAAATTTCTCACGCTCATATTTCAGACCTGCCATTTGGTGGCTGTGTATCCTCTAGCAACTTATGTTGTTTCTGTGTGCCTCAGATGTGCTCGTGTGTAGAATGGGGATAGCAGAGTATTTGCTTCCGAGGTTGTTAAAAGGATTGAATGAGATAATGTAAAATCTTCCAGGCACCTGGAGTACACAATAGGTGCCTAGTGCGTACCAGCTGTTGGCTGGGCACAGCGGCGTGTGTCCAGCTACCCCCCTGGAGGCTGAGGCTTTGGGAGGTCACCTGAACCTAGGTGATGAGGGCTAGCCTGGGCAAAATAAAGGGACCCCTGCTTCAAAAGTGACTGTTCTAATGGAGCCAGGTGATGACCTTAGTGATGTAAAGAGTAGTAAAACAAGTCAAGGTTTGTGTGCATGTTCATTTTTAAAAACTACTAAAACGTCAACTGCCTTCAACATTTGTCTACTTAGGAGCTATTTGAAGTAATTTTCAATGTACAAAATCATAACAGATAAAAGAGTACTGTTTTATATCTTCTTAGCAAAATAGGCTAGTTCTGTATTTTGTCACAAAATTGATGCATAGAGTTCTTCCTCATGAGTGACTACTTGTTAAATGATGAATTAGGTAAGAATATCTTTTCAACTCCTTTTGAGGCCAGGTCTTGCTCTGTAGTCGAGGTTGGGCTCACTATACAGCCCAGGCTAGACTCGAACTCAGGCAGCCCTCCTGCCTTTGTCTCCCAAGTGTTGGGGTTACAGATACCACACCTGGCTTATGTGGTGCTGGGGATAATTTATGTCTTTAAATTTTGTTGAGGATGTGGGAGCCTCATAGTTTGAGATTTCACTTATGTGGTCAGTTTCACCATCACTGTTAGACCCTGGAGAATGACTCCTGCAGTCATCTCAGTCACATCTAATAACTTGGATATGCCTCCCTTTCTTAGCTTCTTTTTTTGGTCATTTTGGGTGGGAAATAAAAAGCTGTATACTCTTGGCTGTGTTCCGTGAATGCAGTGCAAAGATGGTATCTTGGACTTTCATAGCTTCTTGAAAATGACACATCAAAAGCTGCAGCGTGTCACCTGCCTTATAATTGCATCGTCTTGGGGGCTGCTTGTAATAATCACTCTCCCCTTTTCTTACTTTAGCATTTTGAAAAAGTCATAGGTGGTAATAATAGATGGCAATGATAGGCTGATAAAGATAGCAAAATGTTTCAACATACTAGAAAAATATTATGTATATATATATATATTTTAAAACTTTTTTTTGTGGTACATGGGCTTAAGTCCAGGGCTTTCATACTGAGCTACTTTTATCTTTGATTTATAATTATTTTCTTTGACAAGATCTTGCTCTGTAGTCCAGGCTGTTCCTGAACTCATTATGTAGCCCAGACTGGTCTTGAACTCATGGCCTTTCTTAGCCTCCCAAGTGCTGGGATTACTTGTGGTGCAGGGAGTTGAACCAAGTGCTTTAACTACTGAGCTGTACTTCCAGCCCCTTTGTCTTTGATTTTGAGGCCGGGTCTTACCAGGTTGCCAAGTTGTCCAGGCTGGGTTTGAACATGCACTCCTCCTGCCTCAGTTTCCAGAGTGTTTTTTTTTTTTTTTAAGAGAGAGTCTCATTCTGTAGTCCAGGTCCTGACCTCACTCATTAACATAGGCTAGCCTTCAATTTATGGCAGTCCTCAACAATCCTCCTGTCTCGGCCTCCTGAATACTGGATTACTGCCATGCACCACCACACCAGTTTATGTTTGTTTTTTGTTTTTGTGCAGGGAATCAAGCCCAGGGCCTTGTGCATACTAAGCATATGTCTTAGCACTAAGCTGTGGGCCCAGCCACATGCCTTAGATTTTTAATGGGTTCCAGTGACTCCTGGAAATTGTAAGGTAAAGGGGTTTTGGAAGACCTCTAAGAAGAAATACAGGCCACGATGCAGCAGTCCCCAGGGAACAGAACTGCTACAAAAGCAACTCAGAATTGACACTCGATCCAGTGGATTCTGATGATATGAGGGGGTACCTGTACCTCTAATAAACGCAGCTGAAGGAAGTGATCTGAAGGGCAGGCAGAGATGAGTGAATGAGGACACCCATCTTCTTTATCAAAAAGGAAGAACCTTGAATGTGCCACACAGAGTAAGCGCTTGGTGAAAAACACATCAGTGGTACTACTCAGTTTTTGTTTCTGGAACAGAATACCCGATACTGATACCCTAAGAGAGGAGAGGTTTATGTGGCTGTTGGTTTCAGAGAGTTCAGTGCCTGGCAAGCTGGCCCCATGGCAGGTAGGATGTGGCTGAGGAGAGCTGCCCCATCCATAGCAGCCCGGCAACAGAGAGTGGGAAGAGCCGAAGACAAGCACACGCCCCCAGCCCAGCCCCACTGGCCCCACACTTTCGGCCCTGAGCTCTTCCGGAGGTCCGTGCACTAGTGAATGCGGATAGCACCCAGATAGTCCAGTCACCTTTCCCAAGGCTCGCATCTGAACGCATTAGACTTTTGGGGGATGTTTTAAATCTAAACCAGTGTACCAGAGTCTTATCTAATAGTTTAATGTTACCATTCTTGGAAATTCTGTAGTGATAAGAGATAGCAGTATGATTGAATATTAAATTTAGAGAGGATCATACAGATCTGTATAATATAGCATGAGGTCAACTATGTAAAATACATGCATAAAAACATTGGTAGCAAATACATACATTAGTAATAGCTTTTTTCTGAGGGTGTTATTGTATTTAAATTTCATTATCCTGTCTTCTAAAATGTGTAACTAGCATATATTTTTAAATGAAGCAAATCTTTCTTGTGGTGTTGATGCAGATACTTTTTTTTTCCAGTAGCAGTTTTCATTGAGATGCTTTTAGATGCTGTATAATTCACTTATTTAAAGATTCCTGTTGTGTGGATTTTAGTATATTCATAAGAGGCATCCAGCCATCACCACTACTGTGATCAATTGTAAAACATTTTCATCATCCCAAAAAGAAATTATCCATTAGTAGTCACTGCTCACTTCTCCCTAAGCACTTGTTTCTAGGTACCCACTAGTGTACTTCCTGTCCCTGTTGATTGCTTTCCTGGACATTTTATATGAATGGAATCATATAACCTGTGGTCTTTTGGGCCTAACTTCTTAGATTAACCATAGTTTATAAAGTGAAGCAAATAGCTCTTGAATCTGGTTAATGCATTTAATTTAGAAATCATATTGCCATTTATTATGTGATGTAATGTAATTTTTTTCTTTATTCCTAGAATTGGTTCCTTCAATTATGAGCAACTTGTTGAATCCAGATGCCATCTTCTCAAATAATGAAATGAGTCTGTCGGACATTGAGATCTACGGCTTTGATTATGATTACACGTTGGTGTTTTACTCAAAGCACCTCCACACATTGATCTTTAATGCTGCTCGGGACCTTCTCATCAATGAACACCGGGTAAGGTCATGGTAACTCCTTCAGCTCCGCTCCCGCAGCCTCTCACAGGTATCCCCCCTCCCCTGTACGTACAAGATGTAGAAGTTATTTACCACATTGTTGCCCAGTGAATGAGTTATTATTGCATTCCAGATTTTCACGTGACCTGTATCTGGAAGATAGTTGTATTTGAAAAAAAATCTTGAGCTTTTTTTTTAACTCTTTAGATTCTAAAATATCTATGTAGATATTGTCTCTTTGGTAAATTACTATCCTCAGGTTTGCATCAAGGAGATTCACCTGTAGATATTTGCACTCATTTCATGCTAAGGCAGCAACAGCGTTTCCCTGTATCCTAATGAGATGAAATCTTAAGTTCTGGTTAGGAGGCATTTCTCAGATGATCAGCTATGCTTTGCCCTCAACATTGACTGCAATTACTTTCTTATATTCAAAGTATTTTAACATCTTTTGATGCATATTTTTGAGAGTATGGATGTATATATTTATCTATTTTTGCAGTGCTGGGGATTGAATCCAGAGCTGTCTCACTGAGTCACTTCCCCAACCCTATTTATATTTTTTATTTTGAGACAAGATTTCACAAAGTCACCAGGTTGCCCAGAGTGGGTTCAAGCTTGCAACCTCAGCCTCACAATGCTGAGATAATAGATGTGAGTTGGCACGTTTGCCTTTCAGCGTTTTTAATGTGCAAAAAAAGGAAGAAAAAACAACCCCACAGAACACTTAGCCTCTGTCTTGCTAGTCTGGTTGTAGAATCCATTCAGCAGTTAGAATGAGAGGCATCTGCAGAGGTCCTCAGGGCTACTCCTTTGAGCTGACCCCATACCAGCTCAAGAAGCATTGAGGCTCAAAACAAACAAACAAACAAACAAACAAAAAAAACCCCCCAAAAAACCAAAAGCCATCAAGGTTGCTATTTCAAGGTTTCACCCTGGTTTTGGCAAGTTCTTTTATAAGTTGAACCATTCTACATACAGCTTTCCCCGTAATCTCCTCTCTCCATTCCTTTGTGCATTTCTTCAGCCTTTGTCTTGTGACTCTTCTGAGGGAGGCCTACCTTAGGAGCAGGGAGGGTGAAGAAGAATAGGGCACCCCAGGGAGAACCAGCACCCTGGAGGTGGGGAGTCAGCCACTAGGTCCCAGCTAGGGGCAGCTCTCAGTGCCTGCAGGAATTGGGGACACGACAAAGAGAGTTTGGCTTCAGCCCGATTTGTCCTCAAAGGTGAGCAGGGTGGGAGGAGTTGGGGGCAGTTCAAGTGACCTAGAGACCCAAATCATGAAACCTAGGTCTTGTGCTTGACTGAGTATAAGTGGATGTATAGTGGGCTGGAGATTATAAAGATCTGACCTTAGGCCTGTTGAGGCTTCTCTTGTCTCACATTGATTTTTCTTATTCTTATTTGTCAACTTGTTGTCATCCTGGTCACTCTCCTTTGCTTGGGCTCTACTTTGTCTCTCTTAGATATGAAACCGTGAAGGCGTTTCTGTAGGTGAGGTCTCACTAGGGTGGGATAGAGGGAGACCGTCACCTCCCTGGTTCTGGACATCATGCTTTTATTAATGCAGCCAAGCCAGTTCTTCATTAGTTTTAGGTCTTGTCTGTGTGATTCAGTGTGTCTCATTCTCAGGACCCCCCCACCCCCTGCCACCCCAGCCATGGTCTGCTGTGTAGCCCATGCTGCTGTGTTCTTCCTACTTCAGCCTCCCTCTAGTAGCTGGGATTACAGGCACCTGTCACTGCACCTGGCCTTGATCCTCAGCTTCTATTTATCAATGAGTTTAACTACTCCTTTTTTTTCCAGTCCAACATGGAGAAATGGTGTTGGCGAAAATAACCTTTCTCCTCTCCGCCAAGCCAGCAGCCAGCTTTCTTTAGTTACAGCCACTTTGGCAGCTGCATTTCTCCATTTATTCAAGAGACCCTCCCCTTCCATCGGAGCCAGTTTTCTCTTTGAACCAGGGGGATGGATGGGATGGGATTGTCTAGGCAGTTGTGCCCTGGCTTTCTAGCTGCTGCTCTGCACCAGCTGTTCAGCCTCCTGGGAGATGGGGCTGAAGGGCTGTTGTGTTGGTGCTGGTGTCTTGTCCCAGGTCACATGTGGCATTTTCTGTGACTTGTGAAATGCAGGCTGTTACCTCAGCAGCTCTGCTCATTGGTTGTCTGTAGAAAGGGCAGGTTCCAGAGCCAGGCCGCTAGGATGTAAATCCAATTTTTCTCACTTATTTCTGACATAAGCTTGATCAATCCACTTAATTTCTCTGGACTTCAGTTTCCCCTTTTGTAAAATGGGGCTGGTAACAGTTCTTTCTTCACAGTATTACTGTAATAATTCAGTGAGTTGATGTAGACAAAGCACCTGGCACACAGAAACTAGCAAGCATTGTCTGTCACCGATGTTGTTTCTGATCTCAGGGTGCCACCATGTTTGTGTCCTCTCTCTTACACATTTGAGGACCCTGAGGCTCAGAGGTTAAGCTGTTAGTTCAGCTGTGGGCCAGTAAGGCATTACCAGGATTTAGGTTCACATCTGTCCATTTCCAAAGGACTTAGGTCCTCTTCTCCATGTTGCCTCTGGAAGGGTTGATAACACCTTTGTACCCTGTGAGTTTTTTTGTTCAGATGAAAATAAAATATTCATGAAAATAAAGTGTATGAGTATAAATCATTTATGAAATATGAGGGGAAGAAAGATGAAATAGATGGATGAGATAAAAGGTGGCACCACGTTTGAAGAGTTTCTAGATTGAAGGTGGTTGGAATTTCGTTCTCATTATGTCTGTAGCTTTGATAAAAGAAATGTTATAATACTAATTATATCAGGCATATTAATAGAGCCAATTATGGTTGTGCAGATTTTTCTCTTGCTGTCATTAGATCAAATAATTCTTCCAAGAAGCATTGAGTTTGGCTTCATTCTTCTTGCCAAGACTAAGTGCACTTTGTGTGCCTGCCGAGATGGCAAGGCATCTGCTTTTGAAACGCGTGGTAATAGAACAGGAAATTTGCAATTTAACGTCTTTCCAGAAAAGCAAATGTAAGAAGTTCCAGCTCCTTTATAATTATACTTTTTATAAAACCAGAACAAATTTTTCTAAAAATGGAAATTAAAAAAGTTAGATGGTGACTGTGTCACCATCATCCCTATTTTCATTGCCTGTGTCCACCAAGGAGCAGACAGAAACCATGGGGGACCCTCGATTCCATCCCCAGGGTCACCCTGCAGTGAGCATTCTTGTTAGTGGGCTCTGGTGACGACACCTACTTGCTGAAGTCCAAAGCCTGATATCACCTGTGCCTGTCCTCTGTCCCACACCTGCTCTCTCAGCAAGTGCTGGCTCTGACTTTCTCTCTCTGCTAAACAAGCTTTTAGTTTTAAAATTGTTTAAGGCTTGTAGGAAAGTTTCAGAGAGATACCAAGTTTCTGTTCACATACCCCATGCTGTTTCTCCTGATGTCATCACTTTACCATGGTATACAGGTCATAACTCAAGAAATTGATACGTAGTTCTGAGCTAATGTCCATACTTACTAAGATTTTCTGTTTCTAACCTAATAACATTTTCTTCCTCCAGGATCTCATCTGTGACTCCACATTCCAGTTAGTTGTATGTGTCCTTAGATGGCTCATGGCTTCAGTGGTTTCTCTGACCTTTTTCATTTTTGATGACCTTGACAATTTAAAAATGTGCTAGTCAGGAGTTTTGTAGGATGCTTCTGTCTTGGGATTTGTGTGATGTTCTCATAACTAAACTGGGTTATGGATTTTTGGCTGGAAGATCACAGAGGTAAGGTGCCATTTTCATTGTGCCATACACAGCAAGGGTTCCTGCCCTGGATGTGACCTGTTGCTGATGATGGTGGCCTTGATCCCCAGCAAGTGAAGTGTATTTATGGATTTTTTCCAACTTATAGTTTCTTTGTAATCCTTTCTCATATTGTGCTCTTATGAAGAACTCATTCTATGCAGCTTTGAATTTTCTCTATCTTTTTTTTTTTGAGACAAGGTCTTGCTTTGTAGCCCAGGCTTGCTTAGAACTAATGGCAAACCTCCTGCATCTGCCTCCTCAGTGCACCACCATGCCCATCTATTATGTAGTGCTGGGGGATCAAACCCAGACCTCGTGCTTCCTAGGCAAGCATTCTAGTCAACAAGTTAAGTCCCAAGCTGCTGAGCTTTCTTTTTATCATTCATCAGGTACTTGGTCAGAATGTGTCCTGACTCTGTGTCCTTCTAACCTCCCCTCCAGGCCGCCATTAGTTCTTGCCACTGCCGGGGTACTTCTCTAGTGTTCTGGGGGATACCTGTTCTTTATCGGCACATGCTCTCGTGCCTGGGTTGCACAGGGGTTAGAACAGATTGAGCTACTGAAGGAAATCAGATAGGGCCTAAATTAGAATTTTAATAAAAATCTCCAATAAAAGTGTTTTATCTATTTCTTGAGGCTTTTGGAGTTATCAGTTATCACCATGATTCTCCTTATAGGATGAGTCTTATTTTTCTGGATGGTGAAAAATTTGTAAATTTGTAAAATATTGGGGAAATCTAGGTATAGACCATTGGAGAAGTTTGTGACTGACTGGCTGCTGATCAGCTGGGGTTTCCTGGGTGAGATGTCATTGTTGACAGTTATTATCAGGCATGCTGTTTGTGTGTATGTGTGTATATATGCATGTACATGCATGCATTTGAAGGAGTCCATCAGGAGGACATTTTTAACTTTTTGCTAGTTGAATGTAGAAACTACGTTTAGAGGCAGGAGAGGAGCATAGATTTTATCTTAGACTAATCATCATTTGGCAGATGAAGGAAGGAGGGAACTCACCTAAGGTCCTGGGGGAGGATGGCAGAGCCTGGTTGAGTGGATGTAAACTCTGGCCTTCCAGTTCCTAGGCCACTGAGGCTGTTGGATTTCATTGAATGCTTTGCTGTAGGCCAGGCTATTGCTCTGATTCCTCAAAAGTGTTTTCACACTTAATTCTCTCCACTTCAACATGGGGTAGGGCTCTTGCTTGTACTGAGAAAACCAAGTCTGTGAGAGCCAGGACCTTGCCCAAGATCACCCACCAGTGCATGATGGAACTAGGATTTTGTGGCTGCTGTTTTACACCGGATCCTTGTTCTTCATGAGGTCTTTATCCTGCTGAGACTCCTTCTGTCGCTTGGGTTGGTTCTCAAGGTCATTGACAGTTAATTGTCTTACGATGCACCACTTGTAAAAAAATTATGAATTAGGAGTGGCTCTCCAAGAATAGTACAGTGAGAGATGGGGAATTGCAAGTGTGCCAGGGGCCGTGCTCTGCTGGGAAGCCCAGATAAACCTCCTTCAAAGAAGGAAGTACTAGACTTTTTGGCAATGTGTGCTTTTGTTCATGGAGCATTTCCCACCTGAAGTAGTTCTCTGTTCATAGCTGTGACTACTTTAAGCAAACTTGTGGTGCTCCTGAGCTCATCAGTGCCACTCTCACAAGGAGGCAGTGAGCTTCCAGCATGGACATTCAGGCAAATAGTGGCCCAACCAGGCAAGTTCTTGGCTTTGACTCTCAGATTATTCAACAGTAAAGTAGGCATGAGCTTTCCTCCTTGAAGTGAGGAATGAATAAAATCAAGTCATAATGAAGGTCTGGTCTGGTGAACACATAGCAGATGCCCAGGGGCAGCACCTCATTCCCTGACATTGTAAGTACATCTCTGTTGCATGGTGTTCATCAGTCCTCAGGTGGAAAGGAGGTTCTAGAGGCCTTGAGTTCCTGGCTTTCCTACAGGAAACAGAGCTGTGTTACTGTGGTTGGCTTCAAAGTGGGCTGTGTCAAGTATTTGATAAAAATGCAGAACCTTACCTAGAGTTCAGAATTCTTAGAAACGCCCACGAGTGGAAATACCAGTTTGGTGATTTCTTGGCACACATGGCAAGTGTTAGATAAATGAGCCGGAATGTGACATTTGAGTCAGAGCTTTGTGAGTCTTGACCTGAAAAGTTGCTGCATGCATTCTGCCTTGTGGTACCAGATGGTGTCACACGCATGTGACCCTGGCCATGAAAAGGATATGGAAGGAGGTTTCTTGGGGCTCTTTGTGGGCTTTACTTCTTCAGTTTCCACCCTGAAAGGCAGGTATCTGGTGATGTCTCCTCTCCAGGCTCAGGGAAGAAGTCTGTCCTTTTGACATGCCCCTGCCAAAGGACAGCATGCGTAGGGGTGTGGAGGTGAAGGGCCAGAGGCCTGAGCCAGTGCCTGACCCACCTGCCTTGGTGGGGTGCCCGGGCCAGCTGTTCCCTAGCACCTCTGATTGATGTCCTTTCTGGCAGGCCCTGCTGCACAGGAGCAGCAGACAAGGTGCCTGGTGGGGTAGAGGTTGGGGCTCTCAGAGGGCAGCTGGTACTTTGGTTCTGCAGTTAGATAAGAGAGCCTTGGTTATCTGGTACAGCAGGAAAGGAGGGGCAGCATTGCATAATATAGAGTGGTTGGTCATTGAGGAGCTACCAGAGGATCTACCAGGGGAGCGAGTGACCTTTAAAAGTCATGCATATTCTGTGATAGTAGTGGAGCTGTAAGTGGGAGCTGTAAGTGGGAGCTGTAAGTGGGAGCTGCATGCTAGGACAGGCGCTCCCTGGTGCTCATGGGCAAGAGGCTGTGCCCTGCAGCCAGCTGGGATTCTGTAGCTTGGCCCATGAGAACAGATGTAAGGGCTGCAGAGAGGGGGTCAGTGAAGAGGTTTGTCTGGGCCTCTGTGGGAAAAATGAGCCATGCAGGAACCATGTCATGATGTTAGTTGAGAACTGAATACATTTAGACAGTATGAGAGGAGCTGTACGGCTAGCAGTCAGCGTGACAGTCCAGCTCCTCTTCAGTCGCCTGACAGAGAGGAGGAAGTATTGGAGGCGGGAAGAAGCAGATGAGCTTTGGGAGATCCTAGAGATCTGGGAGTTTAGGGGCAGAGAACAAGGAGGGCAGGGCGGCAGAGTTAGGGTGAGGGAAGATGAGGGAGGGGGTGAGGCCCGACCTGCACCTCCACGAGTACGTGAGTATCATGCAGTTGATTGTCTGTGGCTGGGAGACACTGGACAGGGAACAGAGGGACAAGCTGTGATCTGATCTGCTTCTCCTGACCCCACCTTTTCACCAGAGTACATCAGCTTCTTCTCTGGCCAAGCAGGAACTTAGTGCTCTTTTAGCTAAACTCAGTTTCTTTCTTTTTTCTTAGTACCCTGTGGAAATCAAGAAATACGAATACGACCCAAACTTCGCCATTCGTGGGCTCCATTATGATGTCCATCGGGTAGGTTTAATATTTAGGGTTTTTCTGCAGTTTCATGGTGTTTGAAAATAAAATGGTGTTTAACAAAGTAATAATATTGGTGGTCTTTGTTAAACAAGTAAAATGGTTTTAAATTATGTTTCTGCAGTTGCAAAACCACGTTATTCAAATATATCTTGATATTAGTAAAACTTTTGAAGAGACTAAGTGTTGGAAAGGGGCATGTAGCTCTTTGGGAGTACTGCTTATTTCAAAGTAATCATTTCTGCTGTGTAGAACAAGAGCAGGTTGCCTTATTTTTGTCTTCTGCTGACGATCTATTTCATTAAAAAGCACTTTAAATAATAAGCAAGGCTTTCAGAAACAGTGTTCCCCTGCCAGGGCAGCCCAGTGTTCATAAGATTTATCGTAACATGCAAATTCCTCCTTATTTTATATGCAGATTGTTTTCATGTTTACATGTGCAAATATTTATGTTTTTAAAGGCAGTATTGATGAAGATTGATGCCTTTCATTACATCCAGCTGGGAACTGTCTACAGGTAAGAAAAAGAGAAGAAAACATTAACTTGCCCACAGTGACCTGGTGGCATTGGGTTTCAGGACTCACCTACTGTTCAGGGATGCTGGGGGCTGCACTGTATGTTAACAGTGCCCTCCCTCCTGCCTTGTCTAGAATATTTATTTAGGTCTCTTGCCATACCAGGTGCAGAGGGTTTGGCCTGCAGGAATGCAGTCCAGGAGCTAGTAGTGTGTGAGGGAATCCACACAAGGGAATCATTGTAGCCCAGAGGAACACAGGTGATGGTGGAAGGTGCTCAGGCCACAGGGAGCCTTCTGTTGGACTCTGGAGGAGGAGGAGTGGCTTTAGGAGTGGAGGCTGGAAGCTGGGTGTGGTGGTGTATGCTGGTAATCACAGCACTCAGGAGGCTGAGACAGGATTTCTGTGAGATCCAGGCCAGTCTGGACTACAGGGTGAGACCCTGCCTCAAAAACAAAAACACAAACAAAGACCACCACTACCACCAATAAACAACAACAAAAAAAGGAAGGAGAACCTGACTAGGAGCTGACATTTCTAGAGGAGTCAGGCCCCTGTGTGAGGGGGGACATTCTCCCCACCATGGTCTGTGGGTGCTTTGGATATGAAGACTTTTTCCCATTGTTTATTAGCATTTGTAGATGTACTTTGTTTAACTATAAGTCTTTGTAACTTTTAAAAATGGAGGATTTTGCCTTTTTTTAGAATGCTCTTATTTAGGAGGATGATTTGTGTTTGGGTTCCTATCATAAATTCTTTGTTCATCTCAATTGATGCAGAAAAAGCCTTTGGTAAAATCCAACAATCTTGTATGATAGAAACTCTGAGAAAAATAGATATAAAAGGGCCTTATCTCAAACTCATAGAAACCATATATGCTAAACCTATTGCAAATATCATAGTAAATGGATAAAAATGGAGAGAATTTCCTCTTAAATCAGGAATACAACAAGGCTGTTCACTTTCACCACCCTCATTCAACATAGTCTTTGAAACACTTGCCATGGCGATCAGGCAAGAAAATGAAATAAAGGGAATTTGCACTAGAAAGGAGGAAGTGAAACTATCCTTATTTGCAGGCAATGTGATTATCTATATAGAAGAACCCAAAAACTCCCTTATGAAACTCTTAGAAATAGTAAATTCAGCCAAATTGCAGGCTACAAAATCAACACTAAAAAATGAATAGCTTTTCTCTACAACAACAGTGAACTCACTGAGATAGAGCTCAGAAGAATAATCCCATTCTCAATAGCCCAGCAAAAAATTAAATACCTAGGCATGTACCTAACCAAGGAAGTGAAGGACTTACATAAAGACAGCTATATTGCACTGAAGAAAGAAGTTGTAGATGACATCAGAAAATGGAAAGACATTCCCTGTTCTAGGATAGGTAGAATCAGTATAGTTAAAATGACTATACTGCCAAAAATGATATATAGATTCAGTGCAATTCCTATCAAAATACCAACAGTTTTTTTTTTCACAGAACTTGAAAAAATAATTCTTAAATTCATATGGAACCAAAGGAGACCTGACCTAGAATAGCCAAAGCAATCTTGAGTAACAAGACTAAGGCATTACAGTTCCGTACATACCCATGTTCATAGCAACACAGCTAACAGTAGCTAAAATGTGGAAGACACCCAAATACCCATCAACAGACCAATGGATACATAAATTGTAGTATTTATACATGATGGAATACTACTCATCCATAAAGACAGATAGGTTGGAGGCTTTTGTATGTAAATGGATGCACCTTGAGACCATCATGCTTAGTGGAGTGAGTCAAAAGCAGAAGGTGAGAATATGAGGGAATGGTAAGGCAGTGGGGGGTTTGAAAGGGAGAGGGGAAGGATGTTTAATTTTGCCATGATGTGTTTGTGCACAAAATACTCAAAATCAATGTAAACATTATGTTTTGCATTTATACATATCAATAAAGTGGGGAAAAAGAATACAAAAGGATATAAAATTCTATCAAGAAGTACAAAATAAATTTAGTACAAATTAAAAATTTTGTTAAAGTGAAGCGTGCATTCAGACATAATCAAATAATTAATAAGATACAATAGTAACCACCTTGTCTTTCCCTCTCTACCCCTACACTCTTTAAATTTTTTTTCTTATACATACACACAAGCACACATACATCTTTTCTGTGCTTCCTTTTTTCTGATTTCTTGGTTTTGAATGTTGTCCTTGCCTTCATAGATGAGGATTTAGCTTTCTGACACCTTTCTCCCTCCTCTCCAGCCTTACTCTTTTACTCTCACTGCATTCTTGGTATTTAATTGCTAAATGAGTCATTGTTAGCATTATGACTGTACATCTTATCTCTAAGGCCATGAGATGCATTGTGATGATTTTCTTCCGTGTACAGTGATTGCTTTTTCTTATACTTAACAATCTTTATTACTTGTTTAGTTTCCTGCATGAGTATCCCAATGACCCCAAATATTCTGTCCTGTGTGTCAAGCATGTAGTTAGTTTTCAGTAAATTCAAATGTATTTAATGATTAGTTTTTCTTTTTCTAAAGTGGACTGTCTCCTTTTATTCTTACCTAGTTTTGTTGCTTGTCCTGGGACTTCCCTTTGCCCCTTTCCCTAGTTTTAATCTGTCCTTTTTGGTTTTATTTCCTCATTTTGCTGGAGTATATCCTGAAGTAGCTTCCTGGAGCCTCCTACTGCTGACACTGTGTGGAGATCTGTTGTGGTTAATCATTTCTTATTGTCAGTGTCCCATTGCATGCACCTGTTCTCAGGGTTGGTGATTCAGATATTTCCTTTGAGTCCAGTGTTCTTCAGTATCTTACTGTAATATCTCATCAGTCACATTTTTCATGGGAAAATGACTCCCCTAGAGTTTTGGGGAGCTGGGATTTGAACCCTAGGCAGTATATGAGACCTGCACTCTTTTGTTTGTTTGTTTGTTTGTTTGAGACAGGCTCTCACTCTGTACCCCAGGCTGGTCCTGAACTCACTGTGGAGCCCAGGCTGGCTTTGGACTCATGGTAATCCTCCTGCCTCAGCCTCCCAATTGCTGGGATTACAGGCATGCGCCACCGCACCTGGTTTATTTAGTGCTGGGGAATAGAATTTGGGTACTTAGTGCTTGACTTAGCACTTTTAACTGCTGAGCCATTCCTCCAGCCCAAGATCTGTGCTCTTAACCATGTTTTTCTTCACTGGACCTGGGCTGGGTAACGTGCTTTTCACCTTGCTTTCAAGCTGGTTTAGGATCTAGTGTTTGGACAGGGCTGTGCAGTTCCTGTGTTTCCCTGTTTCTAGCTGGCTGTCCATCAGCAGAGCCACTTCCTGGGGCTCACCGGATCGCAGCCCGTAGATTTCACCAGTTCTTTTGAGTGGACATTTCTTGCAAAGATGCAGCCTTGTGACTGCATGTCTGGGTACGCATCTCAGGGGTCGCAGGGGCTTCGTCTTGGGCCCTGGGCCTGAGTGGGCACAGGAGAGTGACTTTCTCAGGCAGAGTTGTTTCCTTTTTGTGTTTACTTCTTAAAGGCGAGTACCACAGTGTGTGAATACCTGCTTCCTGCTCTTTAGAAGGAGCTGGTCTCCAGGGTCACTCTCTAGTAGGATCTGGTTTAGCACCATAAGTCTTATCTGATCTCTGGAGCAAAGCTAGAAGGAATACAGTGCTACTTCATTTTCAAAAAGTGATTACATCCAGACAGTCAGGACCAGAGGCAAAATGTTAATGAATCCACTCGGATGCTTTTAAACATAATACAGGAGTAGAGATAGGAGCGAAGAGGTTGAAATGATAAGTATTTTTAACATTACATACCGAGGCCTAAGCTGCACTGCATGTATATTGTAGTACTGCCCACGTGGTTGTGTATGCTAACCTGCCTGTCTATGCGTCATGGGGTCCCTGTGAGTCGCTTTGTCTCCTGTAGCTCAGCATGCCATTTCTTGGGCAGTACCACCTGCAGTGTTCTCCAGTCACTGGTCCTGTTTCTTAAGTGCCATCTCTGGAGGAGGGATGGAAAGCAGATGTCTTCTTGTCAGGTTCGTGTAGGCTGAGAGCTGTGTGAGCAGGTAGCAGTTGCCCAGCTTACTGGTGGCAGAGCCTGGGGAACCCTAGCGTGCTGGCTCCTGAATTCATTATCTCCTTGTAGGTAGAGGTGATTTATTTGCAAATTCCAGGGTCAGGCAGGTAGTGGGTCCTGCTTTGTCATCCTACAGGTAAGGAAGCTGGTCTTCAGGGTCACATTCAGGATCAGTCCTGTATGCCTCAAGGTGTCACTGAGCATCATGACTTTTATCACGTCAGCACCTGTCTCAGGGAACAGTATCAGAGGGCTGGGGGATGAGTTTGATCACAACAGAAAAAGTGTTTTTCACCTGCATGTTTTTAGAACATTAACAGAAACCCCACTGCAGCCCAGTCCTTAGCAAGCCTTGTCCCTGAGTGGTTTAGAAGCCTGGGCCCTGGTACCATGGGAGACCTGGTTCTGAACCTGATCCTCCTCTTTCTACCTTGGTGACTTTGAGTGAGATACAAGACTTTTGTTTGCTTCAGTTGCCCCGGTTGGGAAATGGGAAGAGTGCCTCCCTCCCAGGGCTGAGTACACGAGTGACCATGCATACGTCCTTGCTGGTGTCTAGCTGTGGTATTAGCTATTATTACGTCTGCTCTTGTTGCCAACAGAACAGAAGTAGTAGCCGTGAGGCAGCATCTTATGTGGTATTGGTAGCACTTTTCTGTGGTACATTTTGGGTTATGGTAACCACAGTGTCTGTCACCATGGTTGAATAGTTCCACAATGGACAGAAAGTTCAGTCCTTATTCTTTTCAGTTCACTTCTTTAACCATGTCATCTGATTTTCTCAGAGGCCTCTCTGTGGTACCCGATGATGAAGTCATTGAGATGTACGAGGGGTCCCACGTGCCCTTGGAGCAGATGAGCGACTTCTACGGGAAGGTAATGAGGCATTGCCTTCGTCAAGGGCAGCCTGTCTTTTTCCTTTGTATAACATGACTTTGTGGGTATAGGAACTAGAACCTCAGGACTCACCGTTGCTCACATGGAACTGGCCTGCGGGAATGCTGGGGTTGTGTTTGGAGAGACCTTAGATCTGAGGGAGAGAGTGGCGTGGTTGGAGCCGTTCGTGCTCTTCGTGATCTCTGTATCTTCTTCCTTCCTGCCCACCCAAGGTTCTTGGCACTTCTATTTATGCGCGCTTCTTTGTTCCCCCCTCCTGGTGTGTGTCTCCTTTGTGGTACATCACCAGGGCTATCAGTGCAGTGGCTGTGGCCACCTGAGGTGGGGCTGATGTATATCAGAGACTGATGGCTGCCCGGTTCCCTTTCCCTGAAGGGAAACCATGAGTGCTCTTGTCCCAGCTGGGAGCCGAAAGTGGGACTAAGCTCATAGGAGTGTGGGAAGGGAAGGGAAGGGTGGTCTCAGTCTCATCTTGGTTTTGCCTGGAGTAAGATATTGGCTCTGCTGTGAAGGATAAGAAACAAAGTGAACACTTTAGTGCTTTATCATTAGAATCTCCTAGCAGGTTGTAGTTGTGTACACCTGTAATCAGCCCTATAGGAGACTGCTCTGGGAGGCTGAGGCAGGAGGATTGCAAACTCAGCCTGGGCAATTTAGTGATTTAGTGAGACCCTCTATCAAAATAAAAAAAAAATGAGTAGAATCTCCTTTTGTCACGGAGAGGGAGCTAAATGTGAACTACTAGAGTCTCTGTTCGTCGGTGGAAGGGACCACTGACCTCTCTTTGCAGCTCCACCAGCTGTGGCTTCTGGGTCCAACACCTTCTTCCCTGTTTGCAGAGTTCGCATGGCAACACGATGAAGCAGTTCATGGACATCTTCTCCTTGCCCGAGATGACGCTGCTGTCCTGTGTGAATGAGCACTTCCTAAAGAACAACATTGACTACGAGCCTGTGCACCTGTATAAAGACGTCAAGGTTGTGGGCACCATGAGATTCCTGGGCTGCATCTGTCCTGCCTCTCAGATGAGGCAGCCGCCTGTAGCTCCCTTTCAAGATGATATGGGATTAAGTCGTCTCCAGTGGGATTGCTTGATTCGTAGTTTGACCTTGAAAGTGGGAGGAAAGGTTCCTATGTAGGCAGAACTGGAAACCAGTCAGTTTCTGCAGTAGTGTTCCCACTGTTGTGTGGATTTGAATCCTGTCTGAATGGTCAGGGCAGTTGACCACAGGGACAGGCTGTACCCCTCATATACTGCCCCTTCCAGTAGGGAGGACATGTCTACTTCTCACCTGGAGGTGCCAAGCATGCTCCTTGCCATGGGCCTATCATGGCCAAAGTTTTCTGCGAGACGACTGGTTTAAACATTTATTTTTAATTGCCACATTACAAATCATGCAGCCTTACGGATTCAGTGTGACGTTCAGGTACACCGTTTATACCATGAAGACATGCAGGTATAGGGAGGAGAGATACTAGGTGGCAGGCAGCCTTTTTCTCTGCTCCCAGACATTCCACGTGGCTCTCTGGTGTCTGCTGGAGAGGGACGTAGTCAAATGTAACCTTGAGTTGCATAGAGACACATTTATACACTTCGTATTTTAGTTTATATTCATGATCAATATGTGCATATATATGTTAAGTTGTATGTGCTTTCTCAAAACTTAATGTTTATATATCATTTACTTAATATATACTTATATATTTATAATATACAGTATAGGTATGCACTAATTTGTAATGTATATTTATTGAAAATATTTACATTGTTGGGTTGGAGGAATTGTTCAGCAATACTTAGTTTCAGTTCTCCTTTTTATATAGATACTTCAAGAGTCATTTGTAACATTACACATAGGTGCCGTTGTTATCCTCTTCCTTTACAGATAAGGACACTGAGGCATAGAGAGGTTGAGTAACCTAAGATCACATGGCTGGTTAGTAGCTGTCCTGGGTTTTCAAACTCAGCAGCCTGGTTTGCATTTAACCATAATCCTCTGCTACTGGTATAAAATTGAAACAGGCTTGTACTCATAGGTAATGGAAGTTGGGCCTAGTTCAGAAGTACCAGTGCTTGACAGAAATCTCTCGCCAGTGGTGGAGGCCTAGGCAGTTTTGCATGCAGTTATGTTACTGGCCAGTGCACTAGAAAGGTTCCATCTGCTATCATGAGTGCCAGCTGTACAGAGGCCCTGCTCAGTGCCTCTCTCTTGAGTAGGGCTCCGCAGTGGCACATGTCGAGTGTGAGGGCTGCCAGGCACCGGCACCTATAGTGGGTGGACGGCTTCCTCCTGCTCCCCTTATTTTTCCCATCTGCTGGTTGGATCATATCCCTGGCTGAGAGACCACGTCCTTGGCAGTCTCTTGCCCTATTGGTAGCACCTATGGGAGAAAGGAGGGTCCTGCTACTTGTCTGTCTGCCTCACATTCAGGTTACAGATTCGCTGTTGGGGTCTAGGGTGGTGAAGGAAGGGGCAAAGGTCACAGGGAAGCATCTTTGTCTGGGTAACCTGTTAGTCTTTTGTCTATGGTGCTACATGTAAATTAGTGTGTAGAACCACTCTTGAAATAACCAAGCGAGCCTTCTGAAAACTGCAGTGGAGGGTACCACAATCACTGTGGAAACTTGAGCTTTTCCTAAGGGACTACCTGAGCTCAATGCAGAATTTAGATTTTGTTTAGTTCTTGGCTTGATAGACTTCTGGAGATAGAACTTAAAGCCAATGCTGTTTCATGTGAGAACTGTTGTTCTGCCTGTGCCTGGTGTGTACTATTTCACTAATGGAAAATATTATCTTTGGTCAGGATTCCATTCGAGATGTCCACACCAAAGGAATCATGTACAGAGCCATTGAAGCAGATATTGGTATGTCCTTAACAGTATCTAATGATTATGCCTTTAAAGCCATTTTAATTTGCTTCCCGGGGCTTCATGTGTTTCTTCTGAATGTCACGTAAGGACCTTGAGCCTGGCTGGCATCGTACTTGTCTCCTTGTCTTTGGCCCATTATTCAGACTCAGAAGGAGAGGGGCTTATAACTGTACCTACTTTATTTTTCCCACTGAGACTGAGGAGGCAGAGTCTTTGTTATTAGTGCTCTGGGTACCCATGCACCACCCTGAACTAGGCTTCCTTAAGACTTAGCTGGATGGTACAGGCCTGTTATCCCAGCACTCCTGGAGGCTGAGGTAGGAGGGTGGCAAGTTTGAGCCCAGTTGGGAAACTTAGCAGCTTAGTGAGACCTTGCCTCACAATTGAAAATAAAAATGGGCTGGGAATGTAGCCCAGAGCGAAGGCCCTAGGCTTAATCCCAGCACCACAAAAACAAAAAAAAAGACAGACTGTTATTTCCCCTGCTGTCCCTAGGAGAGTCCTGAGCCCTTTTGCCGCTTGTACTAAGTATTTGCATATTGACTGACTTCATGCTGGTATTTCTGTGTGACTTTGTCTCTTGTTCTTAGAGAAGTACATCTGCTATGCCGAGCAGACCCGTGCGGTGCTGGCCAAGCTGGCCAATCATGGCAAGAAGATGTTTCTCATCACCAATAGCCCCAGCAGCTTTGTGTAAGTTGTCCTAGTTTTCGAACTACTTTCTGGTTCATGGCTTAGGTTCCATTTATATTAGTAGTCAGAAACTGGAAAGGAATAGTTGGAAAGCTCGGTCATCTCTTCAGTGTCCATCTAACCTGGCTAGCTTGTTGTTCTAGGGACAAAGGGATGAGATATATCGTTGGGAAAGACTGGAGAGACCTGTTTGACGTGGTCATAGTTCAGGCTGAGAAGCCGAACTTCTTCAATGACAAGCGGAGGTGAGTGTCTTCTTAGAGAACTAAAATCATAGGTGATGTGCTTTGGCAAAATCTTAAGCATCCAAAGTGGTTGCTTTTGATTCATAACACTTCTAGCAAGTAGTTGCACCAGTGGTGGACAGCTTGCATGGCTCTTAAATCAGCAGGGGATCGACTGCCTCAGACCTGTGATTCAGTGTCTAAGAATATGATTGACAGTAACAAAAATCAAAAGTTAATGTCACATAGTAAAGGAGGTCTTTGGCTGTGGACTCACTGTGAACCATAAGCAAACAATAGCAACAGCAGCCCTCCCAGGCCCCTGTTTTTATTTCTGCCACTGTCTCTAAACACAGCTTCAGTTGATGCTTGTAAAGTTGTAATTGGACTTTGTAAAACTTTTTAGAAACATGGCTCTTGCATCCAGTAGAATAAATGTCTACTGTGTCTTAATGTAATGTCTTACTGCCACCAGAACCTTGGGACAGGATTGGGCAAGTTTAGGATTGTGACAATGACCAGGGTGTGCTGTTCCTATTTAGCGGGTAGAGGCCAGAGGTGCTAAAATGCCTCTCTACCTATGGAGCAGACTTGCTCCTGAAGGCTGAGCACCATAGTGTTGAGAATTCCTGCATTAAGAGTTCCAAAAATAACTTCTCTTTGTCAATGGCCTCCTTGCGAAACTCTTTTACCTACATTTTTCTAACTCATCATTGGTGACCAGGCAACTTCTCCTGCCAGGTGGTAGAAAGCACCGTACCACGGTCCCCTGCAGGCAGCACTGGTGCCTCACATTCTACCTACAGAGTTAAGTTCTAGTTTTCTAAGGGTTACAGTGACTCTTGGGAGATGAGGCAAACTCAAAAACCATGTATAGAGACTGAAAAATGTGGAATAGGATTTGAAAGGATGAAGGAAAAACTAGAGTGTGATTAAGGAAAAAATAACACACATAAACCCTGGCTTGTAGCTTTGTCTTTGATTAAACACTGTCATATCTCTTTGCTTAGATTCCTGGCTGGGGTCAGGGGATGGACACCTCTCTTCCTGAGGGTCTCCTCTCTGCTGTGGCTATGCACAGTGAAGGGCAGAGTCCTGGGCTCTTTCTGGGGCCAGGTTTGGTCTCAGCACAGTTCCTCCCCCACTGTTTATTTTGCCTGTGTTCTAAGTGCATGGAATAAAAGCAGAAAAATCCTTGATCTGCTTGCTCATCATTTCGTTATTTATAACAGAGACAACCTCAAGTCCAACAGTAAGGAATGACTTATTCAGAATATCTGTGTGAGGGGAGTTAGGTAGTCATTAAAAATTATGTATTTGGTGCTGGGAGTGGTGGTGTACACTGGTTGTTTGAGCTACTCAGGAGGCCGAGGCTGGAGGATCACAGAGTCAAGGTTCGGCAGCATATCAAGACTTCGTCTCAAAAAAAAAAAAAAAAAAAATGGAGTGGGGGAAGCAGTGTTTTACTGCTACAATAAATGATATGATATATTTGAGATTGTGTCATAGCATGAGAATTTGCCCACAGTATTGGAGAAAAGAAATAAGTCAGTGTAAGTGAAATGATCTTGATTTTTGTTTTATGTTTATAAAAGAAGAGGAAACAGATTTTTATGTCAAAACCAAAAACTCATATTGAAATGTTAAGTGTTTTTACTTGGATACTGGAATTTTGTGTTCCCATTCGTTCTTTTTTTTATGCATCTTCTGGGTTTTCTGTAGTAACTTTATAATTTTCTAATCAAAAACATAATCTCAGTAAGTGTTACCTTAAGAAAAAGATAAGAAGCCCTGGGTCCCATGGGCTAGGACCGTCAGGGTAGGTAAGAAGTGAGGCTGAGGCCTTGTCCCTGTCACCCATTTCTCATGATGAAATTGCATTCCTGCTCCTCTGTTTTTTTCCCCCCCGAGAATGCCTGAATTACAGCTAAATAAATGTACTACTTATTATTTCTACAAGTGTAGGTTTTTGTTACTTTTGTGTGCGTGTGTGTGTGTGTGTGTGTGTGTGTGTGTGTGTTTGTGAAATACTTTTTTTTTGCCCTGATCAAATAATTTGGGCTAAAGAAAATTAGTTTGTAGCAGGGCTTTCAAGATCCTCAGGCACTCTTTAAGAGGTATGTGTGCAGTATATAGTGCTTTCCAAATTTGCTTGACCCTGAAAATCTTTTTTTTTTCTCCTCCCTCCTATAGATAGTGGAGTCTGCAAAGTGTGGCATATGCAGCACCTGCCAGGGAAGGTGCTGGAGTTTTGGATACTGATTCTTTCAGTGGGTGGAGGATGCTACCTCCCCTTATCTGTGAAGCACTGTGTAGTATTTTGTGGGACCCAGAGCCTGTGCTGTTGCATATTGTAACATTCTAGTTTCTGTCCTTAGGCCTTTCCGGAAGGTGAATGAGAAAGGTGTCCTACTGTGGGATAAAATCCACAAGTTGCAGAAAGGCCAGATTTACAAGCAGGTACCTCCTGACCAGTTTCTTCTTCCTGTTGGTTTGGTTTGTGGTCAGTTGTGATAGGAGCTGACATTTACCTATGAGGGGCTTCTTGTGTGCCAGACACTGGTCTGAGGATACACTGTTTACAACTTGGTAAAACTTAGGCTTTAACCAGTGTATTTTCAATATGCTAATGTCTAAACTCAAAATAAACAGGTTTTTGTATGCAAAATTTAAAACATTACCTTTCGTTGTATGTCAAATTTAAGATGCCAGTAGTAAATTTCTCCCTAAGGGGCACTAATTATGGCATATTATTCACCCAAATTATAAGTATCTACCAGTGAGATGTTTTATGTACAGTTTTAACATATCTTCCATATAAGCCTCTTAGGTGTTTGAATGAATTGCTGGCCGATTATGTTGCTGAAGTTATTTTTTTTAATATCAGTTCATTTTTGGTAGTGTGTAACCTGTTGAATTAGTAAGTATATTTTCTAAGTGTTGAGAAATTAATCTGAAACAATGATTTTACTACTAGGAAGATTGAAAAGATTAAGTTGTATCTAATAAAACTTTGCTACGAAGTTTGTCTTAGAGTAACTTACAAAATAGATAACACAGATGTTCAACATGACAGCAGTGATGAAAGGATCAGTGGTACAGTGTAGCTTGTGTAGTTAACAGTGAAATATTTATTGACTTGGAAAGTTGGTTACAGCATGTTAATTATAAAAGGATAGTTCCTTTTACAATCACAGAGAAATATGTGATGTGAAACTTTTTTGAGAAGCACATTTGATACACAAGAAAAATCATAAAGATTGCAAAGGTGCTTTTATGTTTTGGTATTTCAAGTAAATTATAAAAAGCAAAGACAGTTTTAAAAAATATCTTGGTTCATTTTTGGCACATGATAAAACATGCGTGCTTTTATTTTATTTCAGGGTAATTTATATGAATTTTTGAAGCTCACTGGATGGAGAGGATCTAAAGTGTTGTATTTCGGTGACCATATATACAGTGATTTGGCGGTGAGAAGCCTTTTTTCTACATTTTTTGTTTTTGCTGGGGGATGATGTATTATATTTATTAAAGAATTTCTCTGTTATTTAAGATAATTTTTATGCTTTTGTAGAAACTTGGAGTAGGCCACCTTTTAAAATGTTTCCTTTTTCTAAAACAGGGTAGGTCAGAGTTGTCAAAAAGATAAAAAGTTTTGGGAAATGATGAAAACTAGAAATTGTTGATGAGAAAAATGTTTTCACTTAAAGAAATGCCAGTGTGCTTTCCTTTCCTTTTTGTCAACCCGTCAAAAACCATAAAAATGCCAAGTGAAAGCTCAGGCCTCAGTCAGGGCTGTGACCAGCCAGTCACTCCTGAAGAATACAAACTGACTTGCCCAGGGAGCAGGTGCTCTGTGACAAGGGGGCTTTGCGTGTCCCTTGGGATGTGTGGAATAGCCCATGGAACTGCAGTTAGCATATGAGTTATACTTGGAAAAAGACTGAGTTGTGTGTATTCATTGCTACACTTTTGAAGAATGGGTGTGTGTTCATGAAGTGATACTGGCTCACACCTTCTGGGTTTTCCTGCAGCTGGAAGTTCAGTGACAGAGTATTTTGAGTATTTGAGTATTTTAGAGTATCTTGGCCCGCACTCAGCTAGCCCCAGTGTACCTGTCTCTAAGTCTTTGTCCTTGTGTCCCCCTCCCATTGAAGTAATGAATTGTTACCAGGTGTTCAGTAAGACCATCTGGAAGTTTTTGGAGGTCCATGGAATCAGACTTTCTGGTGGTGCTGGAAGTGGCGCCGGTGGGGGTATGGATTCAGCTCCTGTGTGCATTAAAGCTCCGGCAACCAACCATCTAGTGTAAGCAAACCCACCTGCCCAGTAGGTTGAAGTCTGTTGCAAGGAATCAGGGCTTAGAATAAGAAGACGGAATGAGCTCTGTTGCGTATTAGTTGGGTACATCCCTCAAGCTCTGAAGTCTGTATTTTTAAGAGGTGTGAATTAAGGTAGTGCATATATCAAAATGCCTAGTAAGCTAAAAACAGAAAGTGCTGCTCTCCAGATGCTGGTATGCCAGAGCATCCAGTCTGGTGATGTGGCATCATGGGTATTTGTTTCTAAGTGGGGTCTGTGTGCGCGCGCGCACACACACACACACACGGCTTATAGCACCTAGTTAGCATTATGAGGACAGTCCACAGTGGGTGCTTCTTCAAGTGTGTCCCAGATGCACCCACGTCAAGGCAGATTCTTGGCCTTACCTTAACATGATAAATTCGTCTAAATCAGGCCACCTGTGTCTTCACCAGTTCTCCACACTGAAGTCTAATGTTTGAATAATGAGTCAGGATGTGTTGCCTCCTCTTTAATTTTTGGAGGTTTTGAAAAGAATGGGTGTTAATTATTCTGTAAGTGCTTAGTAGACATCACCAGTGAGACTATCTGACCGTGGGCTTTTTTTTTTTTTTTTCCTTTTTTTTTTTTCCCTGGAGAGTTTGACTACTGATCCGGTCTCTTTACAACTCATAAATCTGTTCAGATTTTTCTGTGTCTTAATCTGTAGGGTCAAGTGTAACATCATTGTAATTTCTGATTTTGCCTATTTGAATTTTCTCTTTCTTTTAGTCAAGCTCCAGGTTTGTCATTTTGTTGGTCTTTTAAAAGCCAACTCTTGGTTTTGTTGATTATTCTTTTTTTATTCTCCATTTTATTTGTCTCTGCTTTTACCTTATTTCCCTCCTTCTGTTGACTTTGGTTTCACTTACCCTTATTTTTCACGTTCCTTAAGGTATAAAGTTAGTTTGTTGATTTGAGATGTTTCTTCTTTTTTAATATAAATGTTTATAGCCATAATTTTCTTCTCAGCATTATTTTTGGTGCATCCCACAAGTATTGGAAAGCTCTCAAAATAGTTTGTAATTTCCCTTGTGAGTTCTTCTTTTACCTATTGGTTAAGACTATATTGTTTAATTTCCATATATCTGAATTTTCTAGTTTTTTAATGCTATTGATTTCTAGTGTTATTCCATCTTGACCAGAAAAGACAGTTGCTATGATTTCAATCTTTTAAGATCTATTATGGCTGGTTGTGACCCTAACGTATTGTCCGACATGGAGGGCATCCTGTATGTCCTTGGGAAAATATGTATCTTCCTCTTGCTTGACAGGATATTCTACATATACCTGTCATGTTCATGTGTGGTCAGGTCTTCTATTTTCTGGCTTATTATTTGGCTGTGTTGTTCTTTCCACAATAGATAATGAACTATTGGAAGCTTTTCCTGTTAAGTTAACACTGTCTGTTTCTTTCTTCATATTCTTTATAGCTCGATGCTTGGAGCTTGTTATTCTCCTCAGTGAATTGACTGTTTCATCATTATATAATGTTATTGTCTCTTGTAATAATATTTGCCTCAGAGTCTATATTATATGACACTAGTAGAGCCACAATGTTGTCTTTTGATATGTTTGTGTAGGGCATCTTTTTCCCTGCTTGGATTTCCTTTTTCTATCTTACATTTTTTTTATTTCCAATCTATACATGGCCTTAGATTTAAAGCGAGTCCCTTATATAAAAAAAAGTTGGATTTTACAACTGACGTTTGAAAACCACTCTTACAACAAGCTGAGACAGCTGGGGACATACCTCAGCTGTAGAGATCCCTTAACATGTGCAGGGCTCGGGGTTCAGTCCCAGCCAATGCGAAAAACAGGCACCATGCAAAAAATGGATATGAGGTCAATTAACCAATGATTAGAAGAAATTAGGTGGGCAGTGGACATGGCATTTCACAGGTCACCTGGGGGACGTGGGACTTTCACTGTTGCTGCTGGTTTTCAAAGCACATTTGGATACTCCCATTAATATAGATTGAGAAGCCAGTGCCAGGCACAGGAAAAAAATTATTTTTATTAATTTATTATTATTAATCTGTAACTTTCTTTTTCCAGGAATGCTACCCACCTTCAAAAGTTTGTTATGATTGGGAATATTTTAAAGATATATTTCTTATATAAGTTTTCATGTAAGTAGAGAAATATCGAAAGGTTTAAAAAATTTGGACCAGCAAAGAAATAAGGCATTCTTAAGACTCACAGTGTGGGGATTTGAACTTAATGTAGCCCAAGCGACCTTTTCTTTTTTTCTTTTTTTTTTTCATTTTTAAGTATGACTTCAGCTCTTTGGTAATTTTATTTTCTTATTTTTTTCCCACTATTTTTATTAATATACGAATGTAATACATAGTATTTACAATGAATTTGGGTGTTTCGTACATCTATGTATCACATTGACTTCACAAGTATTTCCCATCTTCTACCCTCCCACTCCCTCCCTGTCACTTCCCCCAGCTTCAGCTATCACTTCATATGGTTCTAAAGAATGTCTGTGTTGTGGGTTTTCCAAGTCCGAGAAACCATACAGTGTTTAACATATTAATCTTCCGTGCCTAAGTCATTTCACTCAAGTCACCACTCTACCCCAGCTTCCTATTCCTCTAATGGGTTCGCAGTAGTCAAATCTTGATATCTCCTCTCCGAATCCAACCAATCCCTTCATTGGGATATTCACTGAAAGTTTTTTTTCCCCATATTTTCCTACATCTTTGTTGTTATCGTTAAACCTGGCCTTACCCACCAGTTCACAGTAGAAAATAATTATAAGCATGTAGTTCAGAAGACTAGTTAATTTGGAAAAGAAGAGAAAAATAAATAAATAAAATTCAGTTGCCTGATCTGAATACTGGAAGGTGCATATTTGTACATTCACAAGGTTATCTTTACATCAGTCAGTTTCCTTAGGATAAACTTTCATTAGTGACCTAATAAGTGAATTGCTACAACAAAACAAAGTTAAAACTATATCACATTGCTACATTAAGTGAACTTAAATCTCTACCACATAAATATACTTAAAGCGACAGACATGAAGGCAAATCTAGTTATTTCTTAATTTCCTAACTTTCACATCTTATTTACTCATATTTCACTGATTACTAACTTACTTTTTCCTCAGCTCCTTCTCCTCTAGCTGTTGTCACTTTTTCTCTGGGGTCATTGGTGTCGCTGGTCTCCCTTTCACTGTCCAAGTTTCCTTTAAGTATTTTCTGCAATACTGGCTCAGTGGCTTTAAATTCCTTTAAGCTGTCTCTGTCATGGAAAGTTTTAAGTTCTCCCTTTAAGTTAAAAGATAATTTTGCTGGAAATAGCAGTCATAGTTGGCATTTATGTTTTTTCAGTGCTTGGATGACATTGCTCCACGATTTTCTTGCTTTTAGAGTTTGGATTGAAAAATCTGCTGTTTTATCCTGATGGGTTTATCTTTGTAGGTCACCCTCTGTTTTTTTCTTACTGCTTTTAGTATTTTCTCTTTGTGCTGGGTTTCTAGAATTTTAATTATGATGTGTCATGATGAGGATCTCTTCTGATCAAAGTTGTTTGGTGTTCTATATGCCTGCAATAGTTCCATGTTCATTTCTTTTCTTAGATTTGGGAAATTTTCTTTCGTTATTTCATTAAACATGTTCTTTAAGCCTTTCGTTTTGTCCTCAGTCTTCTCCTCGATTCCCATAATTCTGACGTTATTTCTCCTTGAATCATCTATCAGTCGTTGTAATGACTCACTTTCTTTATTTACTTTGTATTCTTCATGGCCTGTATGTTGCAGCTTAGTCACTTTATTTTCATGTCTGACATACTATTCTGAAGTTGTTTAAAGTGGTTGCTTATTATTACCTGCGTGTTTTTCATTTCCTGAATATCTGCATTCAATTTTTCTATATCTCTGTTGTGTTCATCTCTAATTTCTTCTTTTGTCTTCATTATCTTCTGGTATATTTCTTCTCTGGTCTCCTCTAGTTGCTTTTGAAGGCTTGCTTTTTGCTTATCTATGTATTGGTGTAGCTCTTCTGCTGTCCATTTTATTTCCTGCTTTAATTCCCGTTTTAATTCACTGAATTTCTGGATCCAGAAGTTGCTATCATTTTTGCCATATTCATCTTTATTTACCTTGACTTCATCTTCTGGGGTTTCAGGTCTTTTTGTAGATTTTAACTGTGCTTCCCCATTTCTTCTTTGGTCTCCTCTAATTTCTTTTCAAGGCTTGCTTTTTGCTTAGCTAAGTGTTGTTGTAGCTCTTGCGCTGTGTGTTTTATTTCCTGCTTTGCTTCCTGGTTTCATTCCTGCTTTAATTCACTGACTATCTGGGCCCATAAGTCACCATCCTTCTTGCCCACTCTTCCTTGTGTTCTTTGGGTTCTGCAATTTCAGCACCCCTTGCACCCTCCCCTGGGGAGTCAGATATTTTTGTATAAGATTTGTTACTACGACTCCCCATAGTTCTGCTACCTCTGACTGTCTCTGGTGGGCAGGAAAGAGAATGGCTCCTGCTAACATCACTGCCTATGATGGCTGTTGAGCCCCATTTCTGATCTGGGATCCCAGTGCCTTTTCTAGGGGGAGCGCCTGCTGCGTTTGTAGTACACACACCCACGGGTAGGTGCTTCTGAGGCTGGGGCCGCCCTCTGCCAATAATTCTCACTTATCCAGATCTGCACTTACCTCGGGCTGAGGTTCTGGCCTCCAGACCTTGTTTGTGATCTGTGGATGCTGGCAGCTCGGAGCTGCACCGAGTCGGCTGCTTCTTTCCTCTTCCGATGTTACTTCAGGATTTCTGACCCGCCCGCAGCCTCCTCTCCCGTTGTTGTGTGCTCCCTCCTCTCCCAGCTCCGTCCTCTCCCAGCTCCACCCTCTCCCAGCTCCGTTCCATCAGATGTTCAGGTCCCCATGAGCTTTCCTCCAGGAGCTGTTTGCAGCCAGCTGCGGTGGCTTTCTGGACCGCGGGAATTTTTTTCCCCCCTCTGGTTTTGATGATCCTTTGGAGTTTCTGGCCTCCTGCTGGTCGCCTTTCAGTTTTGGGGGATGCTCCTCTCTTTTCTAGCTACACCAAACACGCTTTTTCTAACTATCTTCTTGACTTTTTAAGTGAGTTGATCCCAAGTGACCTTTAAAACTGTAAACTGCTTCTCTCCTTAAAATCCCAAAGTCTTCTTTTCTACTTCAGGGTAATAGCCTGACGTTACTCTAGGGTCTCCTTGGTCCCCTTGCCCCACGTATCCCTTGGAGGGCACTTCTTAACTCCTTGTTCCGCTCTGCTGTAGATTCCCTAACACTCCTCCACCATGTTCCTGCTCTAGGACCTTTGTACTTGCTATTCTTTCAGCCAAAATCTTTTTTCTCGTTATCTATTTGCATATATTCACTCTTCTTTCCTTCAGATTTGTGTACAAACTGCTCCTGATTAGCTCGGTCTTTCTAACTGCCCTGTATAAAATGATGGCCCTTCCCTCTCCCTTTCACCCGTATTCTGTTTAATCTTTGTTGTACTCACCAGCGCCTGCCCTTGTGCACTGACTCCCTTGGCCGTATCTTCTGTGAAGGAGGGGATTTGTCGGTTTTTGTTCCTTGCTTTATCCTTAGTGTTTAGAATAGAACCTGTGAAATAGTGGTTGATGATTATTTGCCAGATAGGAAAGTGAATGACCGCTAGTATTGTTATTGCATAACTTAGATCTTCCAGGATGAACCTGATCTTAGATATTCTAGCCTGTACAATATTGGCTTACAGTAGTTGGAATGAAAGATGTAGTCCTGTGTGCTTATGTTAAGAGTCATTTTCAAGTCTGGGCTGCTGTGCTTCCCCATAGCCCAGGGCACATAGTAGGTACTCCCTAGAGGTCTGCAGGGCACCTCTGGTCTTAATGAATGTTTTTTGAGATGGGGTCTTGCTCTGTACCTTGAGTGGCCTTGAATTCATGACAGTTTTCCTGCCTCAGCCTCTTGAGTGCTTGGATTACAGGTGTGCACCACCACACCTAGCTTATGTTGTACTGGGGAATCGAACTTAGGGCCTTGGGCTTACTAGGAAAGCTCTCTAACTACTGTGCTATTCCCCCAGCCCCAGCACATCTGGTCTTGCACAAGAGCCTTTGTTTGTGTTCAGGTTGAGCCTCTTGATCTGTTCCTGATATAATTTTGTTTTTCCCTTCTTCTTTATCGTAGACCATGGTTAATGATTCAAAACCCTGTGTTTCTATGGGAGCTGTGGTTCACAGCAATTATTTCCAGAACAGAGACTTCCTTAGGGTAAAACGTCCAAAGCCTAGGGCCAGATTGGTTTTAATTAGGTGTGTAATTCAGTTAATTCAGTTTAGTTAATAACTAGCTTACAGAGTAATTTACATGATAGCCCCAACCCCTGGAAAGTTAGTGAAAAGGTTTCTGTCAAGATTGGTGTTGACTTTCTGTGATCTTTGTGATCAGGATTTGACCCTAAAGCATGGCTGGCGGACTGGTGCAATCATCCCTGAGTTGAGGTCGGAGCTCAGAATCATGAACACAGAGCAGTACATCCAAACCATGGCCTGGCTGCAGACCTTGACTGGGCTGCTGGAGCAGATGCAGGTTTGGCACTTCTTTTCTCTCCGTTTCCCTTTAAGCTTGAAGCTGGTCTGGTAGTTATCTCATGTGTGTTCTGCTTGTGTTTATACAATATGAGGATGAAGTTGTCCCCAGTAGACTGTTGGATAAACAAGGGATTACTTTGCCCATCAGGCAGTGTTGTCCTTTCTCCAAAGGGATCTCTAAAAATGCATACCATGGCCACCTGAAGGCTTCCGATGGGCCTGTGAAGGTGCACGTGTTGTTTGCACCACTGCCGGGGAAATCGGTCATGTTGAGGAGTGGGATGGAAGAAGTTCTGCCTCGTCCTGGTTCTGCCTTTGCCTGCTGAAGGACATCACAGTTCTGGGCCTCAGATTCTCTGTCTGTAAAATGAACACTTCTGTCTAGGCAGTAAGGCTTCATCAGGAGTCAGAAAACAAGAGTATAGGTCCCTGAGTCTAGCCTGCATTTGCTCTAGAAGAGAAGACCTGTGACTTGCAGGCTTTCTGGAATTCAGTGGCAGTTAATTTTTTTCCAGAATCTACGTTGCTGGTGTGGGCCATTTTAGGAAGAATGTCCTTTTTACCTGGGCGATGGAAGCTGCCCCTTTGCTGCAGCTGTGACCTCTCAGCACCACCCCTTTCCTCGCCTCACGCAGCATCTGCTCCTTAACTTGGTCCCACTGTCATCCAGTGCCAGTGCTGTGCCTTCTAGGTGAAGGGGCGTGATGCTTCTCTCTTGGCTCTTACTTCCGCTGCCTGTGGCCATAGCCCGTTGCCCCTAGCTCTACCTGTCAGTGGCTTTGGGAACAGATAGGGAACTGCAGTGCTGCTCCAGTTGGCAGTGGTACAGAGGCAGCTGGGCACTGAGCTAGGGCAGTGCTGTGGAGGGGGGCGGGCAGGTTCTCTTCCAGACGCACATTCCAGAGCGTGCGGCCCAACACGTCCTCCCGGCCTGGCCTCCAGCATGCTCTCGCTGGGTGCTGCTTGGCTCTCCTCGGATGAAGGCTTGTTTTGTTTCTTTTACTATGCTTCCTGTGATGTGAGATGGTTTTCTAAAAATATAAGGCATCAATTCTGGGTTAATGTAGCTGAGAGTCTGTGCAAATGCCACTTGATACCAGTCCTTACTCTGTGCCAGACGCTGTGCTGTGCACATTATTTATTTAATGGTCCCAGCTGTCCCATGCAGGTAGGTGTAATTTTTCTTAGAATAAAGAAATGGGTTTTGAGTAATGATAGTATGTTTGAGGTTAGAACAGGCCAGGCCTTGGACCTAGGCCTTGTGATGCCCATGAATGGACTTTTGGGTGTGCCCTGACCTGCTACCGCCATAGGCCTGAGGTAGAGCCAAAGGCTTTATCAGGTCTTGCTTCTTGCAGTTTTAGTTATCTGTGGCCAACTGTAGTCCAGAAATATTACATGGGAAATTCTAAAAATAGCATTAAATAATTTCTAATAAAGTATATTGTTATAATTGTTCTATTTTATTATTGTTATTATAGTTATTGTTCTTCTCTTATGCTTATGCTTATAACTCAGGCTTTGTCTTATATAGGAAGAAAATGCAGTATGTAGGGATGCTTCAGGTGTCCACTGGAGGTCTTGGAATGTGCCCCCTGGGGATGAGGAGGGACAGCTCTGCTTGTTGTGGTTTCAGGCTCTCAGTGGTCATGGCAGATGGTCAGGTGTGCAGACATTCTGCGTGTCGAGGTTGTCACTACTTTTTTTCTTTGGGAACAGATTTTGTTCTTTTTTGTTTTCTGCTGTAGGAAAGTTCGGTGGTTAAAGAATGTGTGTGTTAAAAAAATGAAGGTGTTGAAAATATTTGTGTGACTTAAGGAATTGATTTTATAAGGCATAGGGTTAGAGAAGTAAGAAAAGGAATTAACCTTTGTATTACCACCTGTATTTCATAAGAGAGAAAAATGAGGCTGAGAGGTGTGTGTGTAATTTCTCCAAAATCACAGTCAGTGGTCGGCAGAAGGAAGCCATGTAGAAAAGGACCCGGGCTTACTGTATCTCAGAAACTCGTGCCCCATGTTCATTTCGTCCTCACAGTAACTTTCCAGAGTAGGTGCTGACAGGTGACAATCCTGAGTGCAGAGAGGAACATGACTTGCCCAAACTGGGCGATGCCTTCGACCTGGACCTCTGGCCCTGGAATCTTGACCTCGGCTTTGTGTCGCCTCAGTTTCAAACTTCACAGGGCTCTGTAGGGCGGGGTGCAGTAGGATGGCTGATAGTGTGAAGACACCCCGAGGGTTGCCGTTCCTTAGGGCCCTCCACTCCTGCCCCAGTTAGCGTTTTTCCCTTCAGAGTTGCTTTCACAGTATATAGCACCGTTATTTATGAGGAGAAAAATTTGTCCTCTGGGATTGGGTTTGATATTTTGGTGCCAGCGGGGAGTATCATCAGGAGGCAAGTCTGATTTGCTAACAGAGAGAAGTTCGTCATTTTTAGTTTTTAAAAAGTGTCTGTAAAGAATTATTTTGTTACCTAGTCTCGAAGGGCGTTCCACAGCACAGGCGCTTGATGGTGACGGTGATGTCAGTGTCTGTAGTCTCTTCCCTGTGGCCAGCCAGAGGCTGCAGTTAGACTGGGGATTGTCACCCTTTGCAAAGGGCTAGAGAGTATTTTAGGTTATAGGCCAGAGAATGTTACAACTTCACTTGCTGCCTGAAAGCAGCCTTGGACAGTATGTGAGTGAATGGTTATATCTGTGTCCCAGGAAACTTCAGTGGTGGATATTGACATGGGAATTCAATTCTTATGTGTTAAATTATTCTTTCATTTTTTTTTCTCCCCGGCCATTCAGAAAGGGAAGCCCACTCATAAGCTTACTAGCTGGTGGAAGATTGGGCTGCCAGCTGGGTTGTCTGCTGATTGTAGGCTGAGGATGGGAAGTGGATTATAAGGTCCTGCTCACACAGGGATAGGAAGGCTTGTGAATGCAACTGGAATGTTCTGCCCAGGAGCAGTAGATTATGCTGGGGGACAGGGGTGGCTGCATTCCTGTAGGGTTATGCCCTGCTGCGGGTTTCTGGTTAGTCTTTTCTCATGTTGATTACCCATTCTAGAGTGTAGGGTTTCAAGTCAAAGAACAGTTACAACTAAAACAGACTGTGTCTGAACTGGCTTAAAGTAGATTTCATGCACCTGACACTTTGGTTTTACTGGGTGGCCTTGTGGGGGCAGATCTGGTAGCCCAAGGAGAAATAGATTTTCCTGAGTGGGAGAGACAGGCAATTTTAAAAGCTGAAGGGATGGATCCAGGTGGGGAGGTTGTTCATACGAAGGAGATGGAAGGGAGAATAACTCCTCAGAAGGCAGGGGGAAGGAACCGCTGCTGGGTCTGGTGGCCCAGAGCTGGAAGGAAGGACCAAGCACACACTGTATTGGTTAGGGTTCCAGGAGAGGCAGATTGACAGAAGTTATAAAGAAAGGGGATTTATTTGGAGAGCTTACAAGCCCAAGAAGAGAGCTAGTCCAGAATGTGGCCTGCATGTGTGAGAACTGGAGGCTCCACTGGCTGCTCAGATATGAGGTAGAACACCTGTCTGGGACTGCAGAACAGCTGGTGAGAGTCTGTGGTTCTTGGTTGTTCAAAGAACAGTGGCAAAGACCAGAGACTGGAGATGGGGGATGTGTGGACAGGAGCCAGTTGATGTCCGTAGACAATCGCAAAGGTGAGAGCTTTCCCAGGAAAAGCTATAACAATCTTTCGTCTTCCTTCCTTTTATTTAGTTCAGGAGCCCAGTTGGGCTTCCCACATCTGGGGTGGGTATTCTTCCTTCATTCACTGGGCCACAAGTCACTCATACATACCTATGAGTGTCTCCTAATTCCTTCAAGTTGACAAAATCCCTTTAATGGTCACATAGACCCTCTGAGCCTGGTTCCAGGCTCTGGGAAAGCTTCCCTGGCCTCTAATTTCTGGGCCCTTCTCCCTCCTTTGCATTTCCTTTAGTGGCTGTGGGGTTGGAGACTGCTGGAGCTTTCCTTGGCTGCCCTTCAAATTAAGGACCAGTAGAGAACCGGAGGTATCCCCAGAACTGCGGTGTGCTCCACTGCTGGGAAAGCTGGGCTTGTGATCGTGCTTTGCACTTGGAAACCGCGTGTGCTCTTTTGTCTGCAGAGCCTCCCCTGGAGGCCTGTCTGAGGTGAAGAGTGGAGAGGAGGTCACGGGCCTCCAGCAGCTAGTTTGAAAAGAGAGAACAAGTAGATTTATTATGTAATCCTTAGCCCACCCACAGTCGGAGACTTCTTCCCTCTTGCAAATCTGACACTGGCTTATTCTAGATAGGCTGTGTGTTAAATATCCAAGATTGGGGACTTAATGATCAGACCTGTATCTCCCACAGTCTGGAAGCTGGAAAGTGCCACATCAAGGTGCCAGCAGGTTCGTTGTCTAACAAGGGCCTGGATTTACATGGTGGCCTGCCATGCTGGAAAGAAGGCTTGCTGGCTCTCTGGGTCTCTTTTACAAGGGCATTAATTCCATTCAGGAGGGCTTCACCTTCATGACTTAATCAAAGGTCTCCCAAAGGTCTCACCTTTGCACATGAGAGGTTGCAATTTCTACTTGTGACTTTTTGGGGATACAACCTGGGAGCTCCTTTTGCCTCCTCAGGTGAGGTCATGGGTGCCTAGTTTATGGGTCCCTCCCACACTGATGCCCTGTTCTATAAGGTATCATGTTTTTTTTGTCATAGTCTGTCTATATCATGTCTTATGTCTGTCTGTCTTCTGTATCCAGCACAGTGATGCCCAGCATTTAGTAGATACTGGCTGCACCACCCCCCCCCCCACCTCCAATTACACATATATCGAAATTCCCTGACACCCGGCTCTTAAGAGCTTTACCTTTTAGAGCTTCTGTAGTGAATTGTTGATTTAATTGTTGAGTGATTTGTTGATGTAAAATGTGAGAGCTGATTTTAAAAATGCTCATAGAACATGCTGAGACTCTCCACAATGCTGGACCAGTGGATTGGTGCTCCAGTACGGAGCCAGTGGTTTTTCAGTGGAAGTGGCTGTGCAGTGGTTTAGCCAAGGGGATTGGGCAAGACACCCAGATATCCAGCTCATCGGAGGTAGTTATTGTCTAGGTAGCAAAGACCCTTGGCCAGGTTCTTATTTTATTTTATTTTATTTTATTTTATTTTATTTTATTTTATTTTATTGAGACAGGGTCTCACTCTGTAGCCAGACTGGTCCCGAACTCACTGTGTAGCCCAGGCTAGCTTTGGACTCACAGCAATCCTGAGTGCTTGGGATTATAGGCATCCAGCATGATGCCTGGCTTATGTGGTGCTGGGGAATCAGATTCAGGACCTTGTGTTTGCTAGGCAAACACTTCAACTGCTGTACCCTTCCTGCAGCTCCTTGGCCAGATTCTGTCAGAGTCGTGAGCTGAGCAGATGTGATGCACAGAACGGCTCTGGCTGCCACGCAGAAAGCAGATGGTTTGACCACTTGTTCTTTTCCTTCAAGTTCTAAGGTTACCCTGTGGTCATGAATTGCAGAGAGTCCACCTGTCCCTTTTGGTCATGTGTGCCTCTGACTCTGGCTCCACCACTTTCGTTTAGCCATAGGAGCTTGGAGGAAGACTTGTGAAATTCCATTTGTTACATCGTGGGCAGTTGCCCTTTTCTTCCTGTCTCTTGCTCTCATTCTGGCCCACTAGAACATTCTCTACTCTTTGCATTGATGTGTGCTACCTTCTTGCTTCTTGCAAAAAATATTTTTTTCAGGTAAACATTTAAAAATAGAATGTAACATTGTAGAGCAGGGTGAAGGTGTCAAGTTCAGTCCTGAGTACTAGTACTAATGTAACATTAAAGATTAAAAAAAAATTAAAGTTGTTCAGTCCTACTACTACCCTTGTACAATTTTTTTTAAAAAGCCTCATAATTTCTGAATGTAGCACCTTTTCACATGCTGTTATTGAATGTACCATTCCACAAGCTGCTTTCACTTCGCCTTATGCTGATATGTATATGCATGTTATATATGTAATACATAACTGTAGTTATAAGTTGATGCATATATATATATATATATATATATATATATATAATAGCCTTTAACAATAGCTTAATAGTTTCTTAATATCCAATCTTATTTTGTTAAATCAGGTTTCTAGTGATGAACATTTAAAGCTCTCTGTGTGTGTGGGTGTGTAAGACAGGCTTTCGACTGGAAAATATGAGAAAGTATTATAAAGTCTGCCTCTTAGACTTTTAAAAAACTGTCCAATAAAAAAATTCTCATAACCTGCTGTGTCATTTTGAAACCCGAACCGTCATGATCACTGCCTTGTGTCCTGCAGGTTCACAGAGATTCTGAGTCACAGCTGGTTTTGCAGGAGTGGAAGAAGGAGAGAAAAGAGATGAGGTAAGAGTGGCCTGTTTCGAGTAGAGCGCGTCTGCCACTGTGTTCTGGGTGTGCTCACCACACAGGTCAGCTGAGAGCAGCCTGAGGCGCCATTGAGAAGTGTCCTTTTAAGCTCCCAGATGTGGGCATGATTCTCCAGTATCCAGGATCCACTCTTTGCTGCTAGTGACCTTGACATTTCCTCGAGACCAGCTATGACTGCCATCGTTTTTCTGCCTTTGCCATTCTGTGAAAGCCACAGGAGAAGGTCTGCTTTCACATGCCTCCTCGGCCGTCCCTTCTGGGTTCACGTGACCCAGATGCTGATTGGTTGGCTGCAAACGTGGCCTTTGAGACTGTACTGGGCAGTCATGAGATGGGTGGGGGGAGAGGGACTCTAGGCCCACAGTCAGTTCTTAGGGCTCCTACAGTTCTGTGCATGTTTGTACACAGCTGTTTAAGGAATGTTCACACAGCTGTTCTTTGCAGTGTTTTTTGGTAAAGAAAGCCCACCTGTGGTCTTAAGAATTGGGCAGGTGTGTGTCCTCAAGGGGACTTGTTGACAGTTGTGCCTCTTTAAGAAGGCTGCCTTCTGTGGACACCCTGGCCCTCCCTCTGCGCTGAGCACAGTGTGCAAAGTTTGGAGGCGGTAGTTGCTGCTGGGTTCTGCCTGTGAGCAGTGACAGCCAGACTTGGCAGGGGCACATAGAGAGGGAACAGTGAGTGTGTTCACAAGGTCTGTAAAGCCAAGGGTCCTTTCTCCTTCTATCTAGGGCTTATCTGATCTGGTTTTCATGCGTAGAAACATGGGGTGAGAGGATGCTATGGGGCAAGTGTATAGTGTGACTTGACTTGGCCTCTTGCCCCGAGGGTCAGACCTAGGTGCTACTCCAAGTCTCCTAAGTATTTTCACATTCAAGGAGATTCTTCAGTAAGAGTTTAAAAACCATTTATGTTGTTCCATCCACAGAGACTTCATGGGTTTTTGCAATTTTCTGCTCTCTGGTGATGGTTGTACTCGTCATGCTCAGGTGGCTATGGACAACTGCTGCCAGCTAGTGGCATTTAACCGTTTATCCTTTTTGCCGTATTTGTGACTGATTTTTCAATAGTTGGTATTTATTCATTTTTCCGGGGTGTTCTATGTGTAGAGGTGTCAGACATCAGGGATCTGCATGTCCCGTGTGTATGTGGTGATGCTGACTCGGATGCGAGTACAATCAGGATTTGGCAGGGCCTTAGCACTGCGGGGGGTGGGGGGGTGGGGGGGGTGGCCGGTCTGGCAGAGTGCCAGAGCTGGCTTGGGAGGAGGCAGTGAGGCCTTTGACTTTGAGCCTTGCAAGGTGGCACTTAATATGTCTTAATTCCTCAGGCATCGAGTACTTCTGGGTTTACAATATGTTTCTGTTTCTCTACCATATTCCATTCTCATGGTAACTTGTAAAAAAGAGGGGTCATCTCTTTTTTTGAGGGGTGTTGGGATCACACAGGCTAGGCAAGTGCTCTACAACTGAACTACGTACCTAGTCCTTTTCTTAAATGTTAGTTGAGACAGGGCCTTACTATAAAGCCCAGGCTGGCTTCACACTTGAGATATTCTTGCCTCAGCCACCTGAGTAGCTAGGACTACAGGTGTGTGCCTCTGCCCCTGGCTAAACGGAGATTTTAATCATTCCATAGATGAGTTTCCTCACATCTCTGTGCGTATCCTCAGAAGCAGCTCTGCCAATTTCTTTGACACATGTGCATATTTATTGAGACAGATGACTCAAACTGGAGGCTTGAAGCCTATCAGCTTGCTTAACAAGCTGGGAATATGATCGAAGTCATTTTGAAAGACAGACAGTTTTCTCGATTAGAAATTGTGGCTGCTTTTGGCTGATTTTTCTTTTAGATGATTCCTGTTCAAAAAGAGATTCTCCTTTCTGTGGTTCAAAAACATGCCTTTAAAAATCATTGTATGTTGCTTTTTTCATTGTTTTCCTCACTGCTTCAGAGAAATGACCAAACGCTTCTTCAATGCCCAGTTTGGGAGCTTGTTCCGCACAGACCAGAACCCGACTTACTTCCTAAGGCGCCTGTCGCGATTTGCCGACATCTACATGGCCTCTCTGAGCTGCCTCTTGAACTATGACGTCAACCACACGTTCTACCCACGGAGGACTCCGCTGCAGCACGAACTTCCTGCCTGGGCGGACAGACCCTCCTCTTTCGGGGCCCCGCTCCTGCAGGAAGCCCAGGCCAAGTAGCCGTGGGCCCACCGGTGGACACAGCCCTGGATTGAGTGCCCTGATGAGGCTGGACCTGTGTGGGTCTGGGTGTTGCTTTCTGAAAAGATGCAAATATGCCTCTTGGTATTTATCTGTACCTTGTGGAGGACACTCCTCACAATTGTCCAGCCTTCCCTCGCTGCAGGGCTGGAGGGCAAGCTTCATATTGAAACTTCGACTCAGCCTTGTTGTTTACAGAGGGCCTGGGACTGAGGCAATTTTTCTGGCATAGGTGAAGCTACCAACACTGGCTCTGCTTAGCAGATCTGATTTGGAAAATGTTCCTGACTTTACTGTGGGACGTTCCCTGAATATTTACAGGTTGACCATGGGGACAGTGACGCTTGCAAAGCTAGAGGGCTCACAGAGAACAGATTGCTTGGGGAGCTCCTCCCTGGCCCAGCACTGCAGTAGGTAGCAGAGATGACCTTTCGACAGCAACCAGTTCCCACGTCTTTTAGTCTTAAGGTTTTAGCAGCCTTCCAGTGAATCACCTCAGAAAACTCAGCCTCCCTGGAGGACCCTATGTGAGAAAGGCCCTTTGTCCTCTGTGTGTGCTTGCTGTATCCTACCCCGGGCCTGCCAAGCTGAAGCCACAGGTGTGGGTAGGTTCCCTCTTCAGGGAAGGATGGTTCAGTAGTGGAGCAGTCATTCTAGAATAAAGTTGTGTGAAGTAAGGTGGGCAGAAGAACCAAAAGCTTATTGGTAGATCTTCCAGGAGGAGCACTTCACCCTGAGAAATGCCATTGGAGTGTTGGCTTGATGTGCTCATCGGAGGAAAGGAAACACATCAAGAAGTATCTTTGTAATAAATGCTGTGTTCTGCCCTGCCACGCTGCATTACACCACGCCACCCTCTGAGCTCAGTCGGAATCTTGTGAAGACGTCCAAATTACCAGGAACTTAGATTGTCTGGAGGGAAACAAACAAAGAGCTGCTTCTGTAGAGCATCATGTGCTGAGGAGAGGCACTGGCCTTGGCAGGGGGGAGGTGGCCAGTACCTGTAGCCACTTCTTCTCTTAGCCTGGCTTCCTGTTCTGTGTGTCTTTTGGGGGAGTTTGGGTGGTTTTATTTTTGGGAGTCTGAGGTGGGAGACGATGAAGAACATTGAAGCTAATAGGAGGACTTAGTACTATCTCTGAGCTGTCCTCAGTTCTTTCTAAGAATCCTTTGTTACCTCTGAATGTACAATATCTTCAACATACAACACTACACTCTCTGAGTGCCACGAGAATATCTGCTGTCCCAGTCCCAGGGCTACTAAAGGTATTCTGGGTGCATGGATGCTTTGGGCCAGATGAGCCTTGTGCAGAACTGTGAGAGCTCACTGTAAGCTTCTGCTCTCATATGGCATGTACTGTTTAGAGATGGGAAGGGGCATGAGGGGCTCGTGGAGATGCTCGCCTAGTTAGCATGTTGCTGTGAGAAGCATTCCGTAACTAGCTGTTGACAGAATGTTAGCTTGTCATTCTAGGCCTCCTGGCCAGCTGTAGAAGTTAAATGAATTACGTAGCATCTTTTGTACCACCCTTGCTGTGATGGGATTTTATTTGAGGTTGTTATCTCACCGTCTGGTAAGAGTGATTTTTTTGTAGACTCAATTAGGCTCCTTTTTTCTATATTTTATTTTATGCACAGAAGGACACCATAGTCTGATTCTGTATTGGAATGGGGTAGGAATTTTGTTGTTGGCTCGACTGTGTTTTAACTTAGTGTTTTGAAGTCTGGCATGTAACAACATCAGTAGGCGATGCTCAGAGCTGCTCCGTGCGGGGTCCTGAAAGATTGCTTTGGTGCTCTTGGCTTAGCGTTTCCTCTTTAGAGAAGCAGAGTGGGATGTAGGGGGTTGCTTAGTAAAGAGTTCTTGATTTGCATCCGATCGTGTGTTCATTGAGTCTATTGCCTATAGAGCCAGTCATAGGGTGTTTTGTCTACTTGAGTGAGGTAAAACTATTACTTAAAGTCTGCTTTTTTTCCGTAGGCCTTCACCCTGAGCTACATCCCCAGCCCATTTTATGTTTTGATTTTGAGACAGGGTCTTGCCAAGTTAACTAGGCTGGACTCAAATCTGTGATCCTCTTGCCTCAGCCTTATATCATGCTAGGATTACAGGCCTGCTGAAATCTGTTTCCTTAAATATATATATTAAAACCTAAGCTTTAGGGTAAAATACATTTTCTGGGTGTGAATAATGAATTTTATAATTTATACTTATTTAAGAGGATTTCATTCTCTGGGCATGGAGCTTGGCAGAACTGAGACCTGCCATGGAGCAGAAGCCTGGCACCTGTTGCACCTGGGGTACTCTGAGTGTGCCCCAGGTATGTGACGTGACCCGGTGCAGCATTTCCATAGGAATGATGTGTCCATTCCCCTACCATGTTTGTGCTTGTCGAGTTCAGTCAGGGCAGGAGTTGCCTTCTTATTGTCACCCTCGATAGGGATCTGGCCCCGTGGCACTGGGCATCTTGTTCTTGCCCGCTTGGCTTGCCACATGTATATTGATGACAGCCTGTCAGTCAATACGAGGGAAGTGGATTTGCTTTCTAACACTTAATCAGTTTACATAGCAAACAGTAGAATTAGTTTGAACGTTTAAAAATTACTGTTTTTAACATGATTTAGATTGATTTTCTAAGAATTATGTGGATGAAAACTTCCAGAAGTGGTCCAGGTGAGCTCTGGCAGTCTATTGAGGCTCGTGGTGCCCAGTGCAGGGGCTGCAGCTGCTCGTTGCTTCCAGCATTGCTCTGGTAGAGGAAACCTGGCTTTTAAAGCACTGTGTTTGGATTACAGCTCCCATTTTCCCTCCTAATATTCTCGTGTTCAGTCCACATCCTCTTTCTCTGTCTTTCACTCTCTTCTTTCTCTGTGTATCATCTGTCTCTCTGTCTCTCTGTCAAATTTTACTTGTCAGCTTTTTTATTTTCTTGTTCTTTTTTTGACATGGAGATCCGACACGGCCTTCACACTGAACTACATCCCCAGCCTACTTTTTAGCTTTGAATCTGAGACAAGGTCTTGCTAAATTGCTCTGTTGCCCCAGCTGGGCTCAAACTTGAGGTCATTTTGCCTCAGCCTCCCAGCGTGCTAAGAAGAAGGACCTGTGCCCCTAGGTCTAGCTTCAGCTCCATTTTCTACTTTTGCTTTTAATAGCACACAGCATAGACCACCTGCTACTGATTGGGGCATATCTCAGACTAAATTACTATTTGTTGTGAGCACATCAGTCTCTTAATTATTGCAAAAAAGAAGTAGAAAGAAACCCCGCCTCCTGCCTAATTCGGCATTGTGTGAACTAAATGACTTTCCTCTCTCTTTTCAATAGGACTTTCAAGCTGCAGAGGGCATGCTGAACCTTAGAATTGACTTCCACTCTGTCCAGTGCTCTCTTGCTGCCAGAGACCCACTTCGGGGGCCCTTGTCTAGAATGCTGTGAGAGTAAATTTGGCCAGATGCAGGATTCCTTGATTGCTCTATTCAACCAGGGAGCCTATGATTTTTTCCCTCTTAATATCGGTTTCTTTTTGTACCACTTTATTATTATTATTATATATATATATTTTTGGTCTTTGTTTGGGTGCTTGTCTCAGTTAAGCTAATGTTTGACACCACCAGTAGGTTAAGAAAAGGGAAGGGATCAAAATTCTTGCAATAAAGATCAGAGTACTTTTCCCTTAAAGGCTCAGATAGGTACTCTTTTTAGCTTTATAGACCATCACTGTTGCTTCTGCTGTGTTCCATTGTGACTTTTTATTGAAACAGGCTGTGGGCAGACTTGAGCCCTTGGCTGTGTCTGCTGGCCCCTGTTCTAATATACTGTGTGGCAAGATTTCCTTGTTGAGAGTGTGCAGGTGAATAGCCTCCTACCTTGAATACCAACAGCAGGAAGAAATCCTGTAGGTGAGGGTGTGGATTTGCTTAATGGGCATATTTCTTTCACCGTCAGGGTAACAGTATCACGTTTCCAGTTCGTGTCAGGATTGCTTCATCTCTTGTACTTGTGCTACCTCTCATTACATTTGTTTGTGATTGTGTTAGTACCAGGTGCTGGGCTCAGCTGCCCAGATAACCTCTAAGGCCCAAAGGACATGTGCTCATACTTTTAGGGTTGATTATTCACAATGGTCAGTCCTTGGGGGGAATTTCCTCTGTGGACGAGCCCTACCTTGCCTCACATCACACCCTCTTTTTGGGGTCCTTGACTGCTCTGTGTGGAGGTTCCAAGGCCTGGCTGCCCTTTACCCACTACCCAACTTGGGACAGCCCCATAGAGCCCTCCAGCTCCAGAGCTCCCTGGGGTCAGGAGGCCTTGTGCCTGTGGTGCAGCCCAGCATCTTCCGCTGCCAGTCCTGCCTCCTTCCTTTCCTGGGTGTTGATCCCAGCTTCTTACAGTCTTCTGCATGCAGCGTCTGCCTCCAGGGAACTTCCCTGTGACAGTGCTTCTGTGTTTTTCTAGTAATGCAGGCTTGAACTCCACTTAGGGACTATTTTCTAATTGCTTAGTGGAATGACACATTGTGCCTGTACAGTATCAGACACAGTAAATACAGGTTAGATAGGCTATTTATTCTGAATGTGAATTTGCTATTTATTCTAAATGTTGATGTTACGTGTTAAGTGATACCGAACTTACATCTAAATAAAAATTGGAGTTGTATTGCCTGGTTTGTTAAGTCATCTGTTTTGTGTGGTTAAGTCCAAGGTAAAGCCATATTAAATTCTGCTGAGTCCAGTCTTATTTTTAAATCTGCTTTTATCCAGGACTTGGGGTACTTTTCCTAAAAGAAAGAAATCGTGGATTGAAAAAGTTCCAGTGGACTCCAGACAACAATATCCTTAAGAGAAGAGGCAGAATTTAGGTGATTTTTTTTTCCTCATCACTTTCATCTCATCAGAGCTTGAAAGACTGTGGGTAAGAAAAGACAGAGTCCTGACTCCAGGGCCAGCCTCTGGCAGGGCAGGTGATTGCTGCCCTCCACTGGAAGTTGCTCCTTGAGAGCTGCAAGTGCTGGCACATGTCCATTCTGGTCACCAGATTACCGGGAAACCGAAGATGTGTTAAGGAAAGGAAATACAGAATTAGGAGTAAGTGTAATGAAGTCAGCTCACTGCTGGGTTTTGCATGTATTAATAAGTATTTTGAAGGCTGTGTTAATAAACTTTTAACACATGTGTATGAGATTAGTGTCTTAAAGTCTTCACTTAACATTGTGGGAATTTCTTAACTGCATTCCCTTGGCCTGTGGGTATCTCCTCCCCTCTACCCCACCAGACTCTGGGTCACTTGCCCTTTTGTTCCTGCCAGGTGAGTTTTTGGGAACTCACTTGCAAATCTGCCCCACATTCTCAGTTTTGAGTGATGTCCTGGAAATGTGGCATTGTTCCCATCGTGGCGTGTGATCGTGGACAGTGATAAACTGCCCCTGTGCCTCAACCTGGGGCTTTTCTTCTCTGGAGAGGGGAGGGAGCTTACCAGATGTCCTGGGGCTTCTGGAACTTGGCCTTGACTCAGCTAAAGTCCTCACGATGCAGAATGAAGTTCTTTGGGTGGCGAGGGCAGCAGAGAGGAGTGTGCGAGCTACTCAGCAGGTCCTTTCCCTCTGTCCCCAGCGGTGAGTCTTCACCCAGGCCAGCACTGTGCCTAGGGGCATGCTTTAGAGTTGTGTATGTGGGTGGGTTGCTGTCATAGGGATAGCCATTAATAAAACATGGTGAGGTTATGAGAGCTCTTCCATTCTAGGATGGGGCAAAATTTGACATCATGTTGAAATCCAGAGCCCAAGTTGTTGATGTGAGGTTTGTGATCATCGAACCAGAGGGAGGAAGGAAACCTCAGCTCTACCCACATCTCACCAAGTAGGTAGTTACCTGCAACCAGCCACTCTGTTTCTCTGTACCTTGACTTCTTACTTGTGTGGATTTCTGTTTTTTACCCACTTCCCCCACAGTTCTTGGACCTTTCTTTTCCCTTAAATAATCTCAAGAAGAAATTCAACATAATGTTGGAAAGGTGGGGATGACATGTTATCTCATTGTTGTTAAACTTTTTTTATTCCTTGAGGCAAGGTCTCACTCTACAGTCCTGGCCTGTCCCGAGTTCACTATGTATCCCAGGCTGGCCTTGAACTCATGACAATCTTCCTGTCTCAGCTTTCCAAGTGCTAGGATTACAGGTGTATGTCACCACGCCTAGTTTATGTGGTGCTGGGGAATAGAACCCAGAGCCTTGATCTTGCTACTCAAATGCTTTAGCTGCTAAGCTATTCCTCCAGCCCTGGTTATCCTATCTTGAACACAGAATTGGATTAAGAAATAAGAATTCATGAGACAGATGTTGACTAACTGAAAAAAGCCCTAGTTTTGCCTTCAGAATTTGAGCCTTCCTGTAGTACTTTTATTTCCCAAAACAGTAGATTTGTTTTATTGTCTTCATTGACTTCATTTCTGTTCCATAAGCATTTATTAAATACATTTCATGTGCCAGGCACTGGGATACAAAAGTTGGGGGAGGGGCAGTGTCTACCTTTGGGAGCTTATAGTTTACTAGGGAATAAGTAGGTCAGAAGGCAGTGTTATCCGAAAAGTAGAAGGGAAGGACAGAAGGTGCTTAGGGAGAAGTGCTTCTGGGTGGACTTAATAATGTGGTCTATTAACCCACAGAAACAAAAATAAAATACCCCACTCGCCCAGATTAGCCAAAGAGATGAGGTATGGCTACTTGGTGTTTTATACTTTGAAATGATAGAGGACTCTGTTCCCAAGAGGCAGCTGGTTGATAATTCACAGTTGAGAGCATTCATGAAGCTCTGTTGGCCAGATGAGAGTGGCTGCTGGCTGGCTGCTCGGGTCAGGCCCTCACAGCGCCCCCAGGGGGTCACAGCTCTCCAGCTGCTGTTCATCTGTGTCCTGGAATGGAGAGTGCTGTGAGACACTGGAGAGGGCACACGTTGCAATCGAATCCATTTATTTTGGCTCCTGTCTGAGACCTAATGTATGATTCTCTTTATGAGCCTATGTATAGTGGGAGTGTTTGTCCATGCTGCACCTCATATTGGGCTGTGTGAGGTTTGGGAGTTAGGGCTTCCAGCATCTGCTGCCTGAAGCTGCTTATGTGTCGCTCATCAGTTCATTTCAACTTGGCTGTTATTTCCTCATTTCTAAAGAGCCATAAAAATATATGACTCTCGGAGATGTGTGGATTGGACAGTACATTTAGCAAGAAATAATCACCTTTGAAAGTGGTGAGTAGCTCCTTTCAGGTTGAAAATCCTTTCCACATTGGTAGCTCTTGAGCTTTGAAGATGTAATCAGAAACTGTATCCTGCTGCTAGCCCCTTGAGCCCCCTCTTGTCTCTAGCTTAGCAGCACGGAGGCTTTGTTAGTAGCGTAAGGCAATGCAGAGGTGTTTTGTGGATGGAGTTAGTGGTGTTCAGGGTGCCTGGACAGGCGACAGATACTGCGCAGGTACCACCTTCCATTTACAGGAGAGGTATGAGAGCTCTAGTATGTCACTTTTGGCGATGGTGTCCTAAGTTCGGGATTCCTGTTACTGAGACATTCTTGCCACTTGATCAGAGCAGAAGGCTCCTCTGAACCCTGCTTCTAGCATGCTCTCACCTGTCTCAGGTAAATCTTTCATGCAGAGAACAGATAGAGCCCTTGGATGGCAGTCAGCTTGGAAGGCATGCAGTGTAACAAACAGGGAGTGTGATCATCTCTGCTTTTTAGATGATGGTGATTTCAACATAATGATGCTTTCAAAAAAAAAAACCCCTCTTACTAGTTAATATGTCCAGTTCACTTGAACGGAATGCGATGCAGTTCACCCTTGAATTTACTTATTTTTATTATTTATTTATTTTTTTAAGACAAGGTCTTGCTCAATAGTCTAGGCTGATACTGAACTCACTGTGTTGCCCAGGCTGGCCTCAAAGTCATGGCAGTCCTCCAGCCTCAGCCTCCTGAGTGCTGGAATTACAGGTGTGTGCTACCATGTCTGGCTAAGCTTTATTATGAAATGCTGGGAAATTGAACCCAGGGCTTTGTGCATTCTAGGCACGTGCCTTATCCACTGAGTTATGCCCCCTGTCTGAAACAGAGTCTTCCTCTGTAGTTCAGGCTGGGCTGGAAATCACTATGTAGCCAGGCTGGCTTTGAACTCAGAGCAGTCCTTCTCTGTCTCAGTCTCCTGATGGCTGCGATTATAGGCACCACTATGTCTAGTTTATGTGTAGCTGGAGAATTGAACCCAGGGCCTTTCACTTGCTAAGCAAGCAGTTTAACCACTGAGCTACTCCTCTAGCCCCAACCTTAAAATTTGGACCAGGCAGTATTACATGGGGTAGATTAAAAAATGCAATGTGGTTACTTTTCAGTTATAACAAAGATACTAAATATGCTACCACAGGCACTGAGAGCCACAAGCTACTGACATTTGGTTTACTTCAGAAAAATAATAACCTCTGTTGTACTCTGCAATCTTGAAACTGCGCAAGAAAACATTTTTGTTGTATTTCAGTGCCGACTTAACAAAAATCAAATAACTATAATACAGAATTGAGGGGAATAAGATATGTACACTGACCATAGCAGCTGTCTGTCTCAGTTACTACTGCATAAGGAACGTAGACCCGCCCAAGCCAGTGTTTCCTTAGACATGAGGAACATCACCAGTGCAATGCACAGGTTGACAGACACTCAATACTCTGGCAATTGTTTGTTTTTGATTGTTATGTAAGTGGAAAAATTCTTCCACAGCTTTCAGTCCAGAAATGGCAGTAATCTACAGGCAGATATACCTTCCATATCCAGTGTGACTGGGGATACTGGAGTCAGAGGAGGCTGTGTGTAAACATCACTAATGCTAGGGGGGAAAAAATTACTTCTTGGAACACCCATAAAAGCCCTTATGAAAGTAAAGTAGCCCCAAAAAGTAAGAAGCGGCTCTGCCAACAGGGAGAAAGATCAATGCAAAAAAAAAAAAAAAATCATTGTAAACAGAAGTTTAAAAGGTAGCTAAAGGAAAAGAATCATTTTTTAAAGGCCTTTTATCTCGTTTTGCACCTGTTACCTCATAAATGTTTGCAGCAGAATTCAGCCCAAGACTCCTTTTTCACTACGGCATCCCCTTGATCGTGAGATTTGAATTGGGTGATCTCTAGGTTCTCCTATCTCTAATTGTTCCAAACCTCTGTTATCCCACCCAGGGGAGCCCAGGAACTCTGGATGGCCATACTGCCCCCACTCTGCTTGTTAAACTGACCTCTATACTATCGCCTGAGATGTGTGCGCCAAGGGAGCTTTTCTTACTGCATAGCTCTCCACTGGGATTTGTGGAAGGACAATGTCCTCTGCACCCTGCCTGAGCCCATTCCCATATCAAAATGCAAAGTCCGAACCCATTCCTGGGTCACAGTGCAAACTCACCAGAAAGGGGTCACGGGAAGGCTGTGGGGGTGCTGAGGTTGTGCTCTCATACATAGGATTTGAGATGTTCTCAGGCTGCTGTTTGCCGAAGGCTGCAACATTGATGTCCTCGTCTGACTGTTCACAAAGACAAGCACAAGGGCTGAGAACCAGCCTGTCTCCAAGGCAGGAGGAGCATCTGAAGTTGGTAGGTACCGGAAGTCGCACTGCCCCTTGGTGCTTTTTTTATTCAAACAGTGCATTGTGAGATACGACTGAAACATGGTAAAATGACTCCATCTAAAATGTTCAGCTCAGTGACACCTCACACCTGTCTCCCCACATGTGACCACAAATCAGGCCAGCACAGAGGGCATTGCCACCCCCCTTAAAGTGCTCGCATGTCCTGTGCTGCCAATATTCTTTCCCATCCAGGTTCTCACTGTCATATGTCCTACCACCCCAGAGTGGGGTAGGCCAGACCTTGAATTTAGTGTCAGAGGAGTCTCACGGTGTGTGCACTTTTGTTAAAATGATGTTGTTATGGCTTGAAGGTCCTCACCAAAACTTATGCTCACATTTGATCCTCATTAGAAACTTCATTTGGCCCTGGTATTGGGAGGTAGGGCCTTTGGGAGATAATTAAGAATAAGAAGCTGTAAGGATGGCAGCTTAACCCAACAGGACTATGACTTTATAAGGAGAGGAGGAGGCGCCTGAGGTAGGACACTGCCGTATGTCATGATGCCAGTGCCATCTTGGGGCTTGGCAGAGTTCTGTGAGCAAGAAGATCCTCACCTGACATGGCTGCCTGAACTTGGGGCTCCCATGCTCCAGAACTCTTAGGTGCATAGATCTCTCTCTTTTTTTAAAAAAAATAAATCATCTGGTTTTTGGCATTCAGTTATAGTTAGAGAATATGAGTTAAGATGTTTTTGCCTGTGCCTACAGTTCATTGATGGAGTTGTTAGAAGGTAGAGAGCCGCTATTGGGGTGGCGGGCACAGTATTCCAAGCAGCAGCACTGGCACGAGGGGGCAAAAGGAAATTCAGAGTACATAAGGAAGGACACTTGCTTTTGTACTACTCTCTGACCCAGTTTCTGGGGTGCTGTGGTCTGGATCAGTGTCCCCCGAAGACTCATATGTTAAAGGCTTGGTTCCCAGCCCATGGTGCTATTATGAAGTGGTCAGTTTTTCCGAGTTGGGCCTAATGAGAGGAAATCAGGTCACTGGAGGTGTGCCCTTTAGGGAATATGGTGACACCAGCCCCTCTTATTCCCTCTGCGTCCTGGCCACTGTGAGGTGAGCAGCTTCTCTCGTGCTCCCACCATGACAGACTGCCTTGCCACAGGCTCAAGGGCAGTGCGGCCAAGTGACTGGATTGAAATTTCTGAAGTAGTGAGCCAAAAAAAACCTTTTCCTCCTTATAACTTCTACTTGATTACCTAGTTATTTTGGCCCCTTATGGAAAACTGACTAACAGAGTGCTTTTCCATAGTCACTTTAGAAGTTTGCCATGGCCTGAGGAGGACTCAGCAGTTCACATGGAGTGAGACAAGACCTCAGGTCGTGCAGGTCTGTGACTCTGCTCCCTAAGCCTAAGGGCCAGTCTTGGAGCCCTCACCAGTCCTGGTGGGTGCTGATGCTACTGCTGCTGGCAGTTCTTAACTTCTCACTTTGCCCTTTGTCAGCCAGAAAGAGGGGCCTGCAGCTGCCATTGTGTGTTCTCCTAGGGGCAAAGATCCCACCAGGAGGCAGGAAACTTGAGGTGTGGTGGCTGTCTGGCTGTTGTGCCAAGCTCCCGCTCCTGGCTGACGTCTCTGAGGCAGCTGGTCAGCTGAAGAGCCCAGTCCCAGAAGCTGGGTAGCTTGACCGCTCTCAAACTCGTGTGGAAACATGACCCCTGTGGTTGGGAAGGTAGGCCTGTAAGAGGTGATGAGTTCATTGACAACAGTTAATGCCTTCCTTGCAGTAGGTGGTTCTTGCTCTTGTAGTTCTGAGTTAGTTACCCTCACAGCAGGATGTTGTTGAATGAGATTGTCCCTGTGTTGCCTCTTCTCTTCACAGCTGCTGGCAGTTCAGCTTTCTTTGTGAATTGAAGTGACTTGAGCCCCTAACCAGAAGCTGAGCAGATTCTAGCACCATGTTCTTGGACCTCAGACCCCAGAACTGTGAGCAAAAATGAAACTCTATTTTTTGTAAGTCAACCACTCTCAGGTTCTCTGGTATAGTAACAGAAAGCAGCATCATTGTGTTGCCAGTATTCTCTCTTACCTCAAAACGCTGGAAGCCAACTGCTCTCCGGTTTAGCCGTAAGTAAGAATAGGTAGCCAAAGCAATTGCTCCAATGATAAGGAAGATGGCAAAGATGATCCCTGTCCCCAAGCCAGTGTGGGTCGAAATCTGAATACAGAATGGAAAGGGGTTAGTTCTCAGTCCTGGTGATACTCCCAAAAAGGTATATTTGTGGGAGTCTACCCCTACTGCTGGCCCCAGGCTTCTTGGAGTAATGCAGATAAAAATAATGAGAAGTTAATGTGTCTAGGGCTAAAGAAATGGCTGAATGGTAGAGCACTTGGCGTAGCATGTGTGTGATTCCTGGCATATGTGAGGTCCTGGGTTTGATCCTCACAGTCCCCCTCACAGCATGCACACGCACCCCCCCCCCACACACAAATGATCTAGTCCTTACTATTACCAGTGTCTGTTTTAAGCCTCTTCTACAAAATAACCTATTTAAGTGTTATAATAATCTGAAAAGATGAGAACATTTATTCTTGTTCCCATTTTTATATGGGCAAACTAAGGCACAGAGTACTTAAGCAGTTGTCTAATATCATACAGTTAATTTGTGGTAGAAGTAGACTTTGAACCAGTTTGGCTTTGTGTCTAACCATTATGCTACGAAATGTTCCAGCAGCTACCAATGAACCTTCCCTCATATTTTTGAGAAAAGAATATTAAGAAAAATTACAGTCAAGTTTCATATACATGTACTCTGTGTTAGGGCCTGTCCTAAGTATTTCTCATTTCATAACTCACAGTCTTTCCTAAAACCAAGAAAGGGAAGCCTTATGGCACCATCTACTTTGTAGATGAGAAAAGTGGGGCTCAAAGATATCTTGGAGTAGACGAGTAGTAGAGCTCATGATTTCTCAGCCCCTTCCCTCCTTCCCCTTTCATTCAACAAACATGAATGATAGTAAGGCTGTGTTTTTCATGTGTGAGAGCTAGGCAGGCATCCCCAAAATGGTTGCCCTGGAGAGAGGCCCCTTCATCTCCATAGGAGGAAGATAAGGGACAGTGCTTCTGGCAGATCCTGTTTGTCTCGGGGGGAATGGACATCTGGCTCTGCTTGCCCCTTGCACCAAGGAACTCAGGAATACTCACCACTGAGACAGGGGGTGCCTTTAAAGGCTCGGAGATGACATGAATAATGCCATTAGAGGCAAAGATGTCCCACTGCAGAATGGCTCTTCCATCCACAAATCTGGTCTCCTTCGAGGAAAATGAGAAGAGGGTTGGTAGGAATCTGTGACCGTCTGTCTATACAACCCAGAATACATAGATTTGTGTGTATGTGTGTGTGACTGTGAGTATGTACAATCAGGCTTATCTAAGGCTGCAAAGCCCTCGGACCATTTGGAGAAATATTTGACAGGTAAACTGTTGGAAGGAAAATGCTTGTCCAAGATTGCCCAGGCAATAAATTGTAAATCCGGTCACTCTGGACTCCAGGTCCTTGGCTCTGAATATCATATCATACTGCTAGAAAAGGGATTTCTAGTTGTGCCAACGTCAGTATGATCCACTAGCTAGTGGTGTGGTCAGAACTGCACTCCCGTACTCCACCTGCTGAATTATAGTCACTATTTAACATATCTCCAGGTAAGTCAAATGCATATTAAAGTTGAAGAAGTATATATCTATTGTTTTTCAATAATAGAAATAATGTATCAAGCTAAAAATTTAAAGTAACATTCATTTAGCACTTACTATATGTCAGGTACTGTTCTCTACACATCACAAGCTTTGCGTCACTGGATCCCTATAGTAGCCTACGATTTAGCTTTCATGGTTCATGTGATCATCCACCTTGCCATCACCACTGACATCACTGTTGCTGTTATCATCAGTATCCCCGCTGTCAGTATCACCATCATCCTCGAAGTCGCCACCACCACCATCATCATGGAAGGGGTTCAGAACATGCCACCTCAAAAATATGCCAATTGAATGTACTGATTTTTTTTTTTTTTGAGTTGAAGACACCTGAGAAACAACTGCAGAGAGGGCTCTCTGACCTCCCCTTCTACTTAAAAGCAGGTCATAAAGTTTCCTCTGAGAAAGATCTCTTCTTATATGAGGAAGACAAGAACATTCTTATCCCACGGATGGGAGTTGGTATCAAAATGAATCTCTACAAAGCTGCTCACCTCACCGTCCTCTCCTGCTGGTTTTCCCCACCCCACATATTTCCTAGTTCCAGCCCCAGTTTACTGCTCTTTGCCCCAAACTCCTTTCTCCTCTTACTTCTCCACAGATTTATGGTTTCTTTATTTAAAACACTTGCAAGCTCTTGGTCTTAGTTGCATCTGTGGATCCATTCATACCAGGTTCAACTGACTTTGAGGCTCACATATCAATACCTGGGATGGACTGACAAGATGACAAAGGTAGAGAATCAACTCTAAGATGGTTTCACTTAACCATTCCTCATTGCCAGCTCCTGAGATGGCCTATTTCTCAAGGGGAAGGGACTTCTTGTTGATAAATTACATAGTTAATATCACTCCCCATCTGCAGATTTAATATTTACTTTCACTTTGAAGTGTTGGCCATCCATTGAGCACCTACTGCTTGTCATGCCAGGAACTATGCATGTATTATATCCAGTTCTCCCAATAAGCCCAGAAGACTTTTCATACCAGATGGCTCTGGTCCTGGCTGGAAGTGATGAGTAGTTGGCTTCCCAGTCTAGTCTGTAGGGCAGTACCATTGACAAGGTCATTGTAAAAAAAGATGCTAACATTGGTGAGGTGTTGCTCAATGTCCCGTCCAGTCAGGGTCTGAGAGGAAAAGAAAAACACAAGAAGTCTTTTCAATCTGAGCAATAGCAGGAAATACTACATTTTTCTCAGGTGTTATGTTATCTGCACTGTGCTGAGGCTCACCTGTAGCTTGGAGGTGGGACTGAATGTCATTTCCATTGTCTGTAATAGAGCTTCCCAGGAGTGTTTTGGGAAGAGTATATTTGGAGTGGGTAACAAGTGTGCAGAGGGCTTGCGCCTCAGGTGGCTGGGTAGTGCCTGGAGCTAACAGGCTGAAAGTGAGTCCTGCGTGGGTAGCATGAATAGGTCCTGCCAGTCCCTCCAAGTACCATATCATGATGAAGACTGATGTGGTGGCCCCAGTGCTTCACCCCTCCCTGTGTCTTTGCCCTTGGCCGTGTAACTCTGCTTCCTGCTCTGACTTTGGGTTCAGCCATGTGCCTTGTTGTATGGTGGCATGTTAAGAGGCCAGAGACTTGAAGGGACTGGGTTTGTGCTCAGCACTCTCACTCTCTGCCATTGCTGTATATCCAGTCACATAGTCTACTGGAGTCTGAGAGCTGTGTGAAACGGAGCCGTGGTAACCAGCCTGGAGCCACTGAGGGCTGTTGCCAGATTGGAGCATTCTGGCACCAGGAGTAACAGCTGACCTAAAGTTATATGAGCTAGCCACTGTGTTTTAGGGTAGTTTGTGACCCAGCCTCGTTATGGTGACAGGTAACACGTTGGTCTGAAGTGCAGGGACCATGGACCTCTGCTCACCTCATTGTCCCACAGACCACTGTTTTTTGGCACAAAGAGAGTGCTGTGCACCGACAGGTCAGTCAGGTGGTGCAGAAATGCCCGGCCTCTGGCGGAGCTGTTGGAATAGGTCAGCACTTCCTGGGAGGAGACCAAACAGAAGTCATCAGGTGGGCCAGCCTTGGTGTACAGTGGCTGGGGAAGTTACAGGGTAACTCACATCTGGGGACAATCCTGACATCAATCCCAGGTCAGGCGTCCACTCCTTTGTTGTTTTATCTCATTGTCCTTTGGGAGAGTTTAGGGGGACTTTTCCTTTCTTCATGATCCTAAGCCATAGCCACATTATATCAATAAAACACTCTCAACACGATGAGTAATGCTTTGAAAAGTAAGTTAAACCCTGTGTCTCATCTCACAGCCCTTCCATGGCCTCTGCTTCACACTCAGGGCCCAGACCATCTGGCTGTTCTGAGAGCTGTGACCAGCTGTTCTCTGTCTCATCCGCTTTGCTCCAGCCATACAGGAGCCATCCTTACTGTGGCTCAGACCTGCCCAGCACACTTCTGATTTGCCTGCCTGTTCTTCTGCCCAGAATGTTCTTTCTCCATTACTGCGTAACTAGCTTCCTCCCCTCGGTTACCCTTTGTTTGAGTGCTATCTTCTCATGAAAGCGGTCCTCCCTCCCACTGCAAAATGGTCCCTGAGATGCCTGCTTTATGTTTTTTCTCCCATGGTACGTATTACTTTCTGGCATTTAATACTGTTCACTTATTTGTTCTGTTTATTATTTGTTTTGTTCACTGATTGTTATTTGGATCTGGGATGTCCCCCATAGCCTCATAGGTTTGAAAGGTGATTCAGTGGTAGAAATTTCCTGTGCTATTAAGAGCAGCCTGGTTAGAAGGGGCATAGCCTGGAAGGGTGTATGCTAGCTCCGCCCTTGCTCTTACTGTCCTTCCTGTCTTGGCCATGCTGTGAACAGCTTTTCTCCGGCTAGACCCACTGCTATTCCTTTCTGCCATTGCTGGCCACCCAAGAATGCGCTGAGACTTTCTGAGACTGTGATCTAACATAAACCTTTCCTTCCTTGAGTTGTGGTTATCTGGTATCCCAGCAATGAAAAAGTAGCTAAGACATTGATCCACCTTAAGCACTCACTAAGTGCATAATAAATATTCATTGAACAAATTTTAAGAAATTGTTCTACCCAGTGCCACTTGGTCATTGCACAGATGGGACTGCTGAGCTCAGAGAAAGTATGTAATTTGCTGAAATGTTTTGCTCCAGTGCTGTCTTTTCTCTGAAATGTTATTAGCAGCCAAGTGACAGAAATACTGGTTGTAGGGCTTATCATTGTATTTATGGCAATCTTAATTTTTAAACAAGTTAAATGGCTGCTCTATGTGCAAAGGCTCAGTTTTTGGGGACCTTGGTCTCACTTCTGCCCTGACCTTGCCAGTCCTGTACTCATAGCCAGTCTCCTGCCTTTCCAAGGCCGCTGTCAGTTCTCATGGAAACAGTGCTGAGTCACTGGCTGCCCGTGTTCCCCACCATAAATGATGAAGAGACTGCCACCGGGAAGCTGGGTGTGAGCCCAATTCTAGGGTGGTAAGCTTTATCTTCTACCTTGCTAAATTTCTTCAGCTACAAAATGGAAATAATAGAAGCAACTTTATAAGGTTGTGTGAGAATATAACCCTTTTAAGTAGTATTTATTGAGCACTGATCATGTGCTAGCTTCTCTGTAAGATGTTGGGGATACAGTGGTAGTCAAAGCAGGGCACAGTTATTTCCTCTATGGAGTTCATATTCTGGGGCCCAAAAGAAATCTTCTTGCAAAATGAATCAGACATAGGAAATTAAATATTGCATGATTTCTCTTATATGAGAAAACCAAATTATAAAAAATCAGAAGAACAAAATAAAAGAGCAAGGGAAGAAAATAAAAAGACAGATTTTGTGGAGAGGGAAAGAGGATGCATGGGGTGTGAGAGGGTGGAAGGGAGAAGGGAAATAAAAATGACCAAAATGTAGTATGTATATGCATCAGTTTCTTAAGGTGAATGTAATTATCATGCATCTCAAATATATATTGATGAACATAGTTTTGGGAAATCATTCATCAGACAAACAAAAGAAATGCCATTGCAGAGGACTTTCACCTCAGTTCTCAGTGCAGTGAGAGTGCTCAAGAAATCTTAGCTGGTCTTACTTATTTTTATTAGCTTAACTCTTTGGTCAAACAAATGGGGCTTTCTCTTCATTAGACGTAACTTGTAGAATACTGATGTGACTTTAAGTGCAGTACAGAGGGCAAATTAATTCCCTATTAATTTGGCACAAGGAGTGATCACCAGGAGGCTGACAGTGTCTGCTCTGATCACAACGACAAGGAGAATCATATTCTTGTGGATCAAGCTCTCCAACTGCTCTAGATGCAGAGATAATAACACCAGGCAACATCAGAACAGAATTTTCCATATGATGATCACAGTTCTCAGTGTTCAGCACAACTATGAACTCACTTAGTGATCATAATAATTCTGTGAGGCTGGTGCTATCATCACATCCAGTGTACAGATAAGGAAGCTGAGGTTCAGAGAGAAAGTAAGCTGTTTACAGTTACGTAACAAGTGAGTAGAAAACCTGACCCTCAAGTTCAGATGAGGTGGTGTAACACCTATGTACTTAGCCTTGACTGTGAGCTTTTGGCTTCTGTCAAGAAGTCAATCTTCAATGGCTATTTTGAAGCAGCCCTCTGTCCCTGAGGTGAAAGCAAGCAGGCATGGTACGTACCGTGAGGAAGTTTGTGAGAGAGGGGAAGGACATCAGGACCTGTAGTAGGTTCCCACTGCACGAGAAGCCATCTCCCACATAGCCTGCTTTGCAGGTGCAGTTCACATCTGGAGGATAGAAGCACAGAGGGTCCTTGCTCACCCTGGGAGACTGGCAGGTCAGGCTGAGGATTGCTCAGCGGATGCATGGCCTGGAGCCTGAAGTGTAGCTGGGAGGTTACCTTTCATCCGGTAGCAGAAGACATCCCACATTTCACTCTTGTTGGGTCTGGGTCCATAGTCCACTATCCCAACAACACCCCCACCACAGTTCTTGGAGGCATAGGCTGTGGGGTAGGCAACCCACCCACCGTCCAGCCAGCCAGCTGAGCAGAGGTGATAACCGGCCTGCAAGGATACAGACATCATCATAGATCAGCTGCTTTTTCTGTTGTTGAGAAACTACTTGGTTAATTTCTGATTCCCTTGGGAGACCGTTAACTCCATAGAGCAGGTCTCACTTTGCCTAAGTGTACTCCTCTCCCTCAAACACAGTACATGGTCTCTGAATTATTGTTGGTTGAGCCACTGGATGAAAGAAAGGGGTCCTTGTAGGTGTCCAAATCCTTCGTTCTTATTGCTCTGTTTGCTCTTGAGAAAGGATTGACAATCTGCCATTTACCCCTGGTGCAAATTCTTTTGCATTAATAACGAGTGTACAGAATTTGAACTGATGACAGAACTCTAATTTATCACTGCCACCACCATCATCATAATACTTATTGAGACCTTATTTAGGACCAAGTCCTCTTGCAAGGGCTTTTCATGTGTCTACATCACTTACCTCACATCAACCCTATGAGGTAGGAACTTTAAAATTTCCTACCTTATAACCAAGGCAAAGAGAAGCTAAATAACTTGGTTAAAGTCATACAGACAGCAAGTAGCAGGTTCAGACCCAAGCAGTCTATTTCAAATTGCTAAATAAACTTAAAATTTGAGGGCCAACTGTATACTGCGATACTGTTAGTCTTTATGCAGACATACCAGGTAAGACAGGTTTCAATGGCTGAGCAAGGCCACACAACAAGAAAGAAACAAGATATTCCGAAATTTCCAGGATTCAATCAGGTGTGGAGAAAAGCAGAGAGAGCATAGAGGAGGGGCCCTGATATCATACTGTATAGGCCATCACTTCCACGCTCCATGAGAGAACACCGGCAGGTGAATCCAATGTGCTGGCTTTCCAAATGGGCAGTGCTTCTGATTTCTAACAAGGGAACCCCAAGTTCTCTCTGCCAGCAATGAGAGCTTGAATAATCCCTATGGATTCCTCCAGCCACAGAGCTCTGGCTATTCCAGAGAACCTTGTCTGCCTTGTGAGTTCAGTGAGATCTGACCTAGGCTTGTTGGTTGTTGATATCTCCAGTTCCCGGTTGGGAGGTGAACCCTTCTAGTCTTTGCCTCTGCAGAGTCAGACAGGGCAATGTGTGAATACGAGGTCCATGATACCACCTCTTGGCTAGGAAACTTTAGACATTTTACTTAACACTTGCATGCCTCAGTTTCCCTATTTGTAAATGGTGATACCAGCTCCAAGGATGTTGTAAGGATGGGCAGTAATGTCAACAAAGGACTCTACCTAGTACATAGGAGATGACTGACCCTGGACATGATGAATTGTTACTGTCCCGGAAGCTTCCTGTTCTCGCAACAGCCTAAATATCCTCCATCTTAATATAAACTACATCCTCTTCTGTAGACTCTGCCTGCACAGTGTCCACTCAGTGGGGACCCACCTTCTGGGCATAGGAGAGCTGGTTGTAAGTGGCCACTGTTGCAGCTTCTTTGGAACAGGCCTCTTTGGCTTTGTCAAAAGTCAGCTTGTACTGGCCCTGTGGGGAGCGGAGATGGAACACCCCAACAGTGGTATCTAGAAGAGGAAGGCGAGGAATCGTCTGGTCAGGCAGCTGGTTGGCTCTGCTTCCACCAAAGAACTCTGAAGAACTTTCAAACCAGGGACTTAACCGAAGATGTCTCCAGAAGCCACTTTTCTCCATGAGGTACATTGAAGCACATGGTTTTTTCATTTATTTTTCTAACTGTGAAACTAACATATGTTCAGTTGAGATATCATCTTAGCCTATTAGAATGGTTATTATAAAAAAAGAAAAAAACCTAACATTCTGGCAAGGGTGAAGAGAAAGCTTTTTTCCCTTGGGAGACCTTAAACTCCATAGAGCAGGTCTCATTTTGCCTAATCGTACTCCTAGGCCTGAAACACAGTATATGTGCTACCGTGCTACTAATGTGCTACCGTGGGAATGCCAATCAGAATAGCCATTACTGACAACAGTAGGATGGAAGCTCCTAAAAGATGAAAAATAGAACTACTGTATGTGCAGCCATGCTACTACTATGTATGGACCCACAGGAAATGAAACCCATAGGTCAGAGAGACACCAGTACACCCTCGTTTCTTCATAATATTCAAGATCTGGAATCCAGGTCAGAGTCTATCAACAGATGAATGGCTAAAGAAGATGTGTGTACACACGGTAGAATATATTCAGCTATAAAAGAATGAAATCATGTCATTCACAGATAACGAATGAATCTGGAGGACTTTAAGTGAATTCAGCCACACGCCGCAGGATGAATGCCCTATCATCTCACCCAGATGTGGAATCTAAAAGTTGATCTCATAGCAGAAGAGAGTAGAGCAGAGTTACCAGAGGCTGGGTAGGGAAGTGGGGTGTGGGGGTTAGCAGTGATTGGTCAGTGGGTCCAAAGTCACAGGTAGGTAGGAGGATGAAGTGTTGGTGTCCTCTTGCACAATGTGGTGACTGATTAGCAACACTGTATTGAACATTTCAGAATAGCTAGAAGATTTTGAATGTTTTCACCACAAAGAAATGATACATGTGTGAAGTGGTGGGAATACTAAATACTCTGATTTAATTATGACACAGTGTATACATGTGTCAAAATATCCCTCGGTACCCCATAAAGATGTACAATTATTATGTTTTAGCTAAAAATAAAATAAAAGGCACATTTTCTTTGTAAAAACCGGGATGATACAGAATGTAAAAATGAAATACATGTATAATCCTACACTCTGAAAAATCACCATTGCTCCCTGGCTAATATTTTGGCTTGCTTCCTTCCAGAATTTTTACTTTTTGGGGCGTAACTTCTAAGTTTGATGTCATTTCATCTGTTTTCTATTCATTTATATGTCATGTATAAATGTGGCATACCGCATATACAGTTTTCAGAAATCTTTCTAAAATTTAACATTAAATCATGATTATTTGTCAATATTATACATTTTATGGTAATATGACTTCTTCAATACTTACAACAGAATATTTTTAAAACCATTGCATCTATGAAAAATTAAGCTGAATTTCTGCTAAGGATTCTGTACTCTGATCACTACTGTGTTTTTTAAAAAGTTTAAATCTATGTTCCTTTTAAAATACTGGAACCAACCTGTTTTTATTATTTTTTCATAGGTTAAATATTTTCTAGCCAAACAGTGAGTGCAGAGACCAGTAATAGTTCTAGAACCAAACGATATATCTATTTTTCTTCCTTTGTGATAAAGGAGATTGAACCCAGGGCCTTTGCATCGAGCGACATCCCCAGCTTTGTGTCTCATTTTAAAAAATTTCATCTTGAGATGGGGTCTTTTTAATTCATTATGCTGCCCTGGTTGCCCTTGAACTTGTGACCTTTCTGCCTCAACCTTCCATAGTGCTGACATTAGAGGTGTGCACCACACCTGGTTCCAAGTTGTATTTTATGTTGTCAGATTCATAAAATGCACAAAAAGATACTTTCTGCACTGAAATAGGATTAGTTTGTGTTTTTCTTGTTTTATCCTAGACAATAGCTTGGTAATACAATCCATGGGTTGTGTGAACTTGTCAGCCACATGGCTTGGGGAAGTATGGCAAGGTGTTTCCTTAGCTCTTTGCTGAGTCTATACAATGCATATATTTTTTGTGGTGCTGGGGATTAAACCCAGGGCCTCCTGGACGCTAAGCAGGTACCCCACCATTGAGCTACATCGCCAGCCCTTTGCATTTTCTGTAAGTTGGTCTCACTATGGACACTGCATGTGAGGTGCCTTCTCTTTTCTCCACTCTCCCGTTCACTGTGTGTTTGTCTGCCATGTCCTAGTCCTCTGCTCAGGACAGACCCTGACACCGTGAAGTCACAGCCCTCACACTGCCCTGTCTCTGTCCTCTTCTGCTCCTTGATCATTCTGCTCTGCCACGCTGTCCCCAGCACAGACACCTTGCCAGCGCCTCTGTGTCCGGCCCACTCTTAGTGCTCCTCGGGTCCTCCCTGCCTTCTGTTTTGCCCCTTCTCCTTTTTCTCAGAGATACTCCCCTTCTTTGGATCCTTGTTTTAAATTTTGTTATTGTGATAAAATATGTATGACACTAAAATTACACTCTTACCCATTTAAAATATAACATAGTAACCTTCAGTACATTTACACTGTCAGTCAGCATTGCTCTCCATTCTAGTGTTACTACATTTTCATCATCCCAAACTAAGTCTCTGTACCCATCAAAAATCACTTCCCGTTCTCTCCCCACAAACCTGTCTCCTTTCTGTTCCTCCGAATGTTGCTATTCCAGGTACCTCACCTAGCTGCTGTCACATGATGCTTGCCATTTTACACCTGCCTGATTTTAGTTAACACGATGTTTTCTGAGGCTGATCCCTGTTGTAGCACATACAGGAATTTCACACCTTGTCAAGATTGAATAATATTCTCTTGTATGGATGTGCCACACTTTGTTTACCTGTTGATGGGCAACTGTGAATAATGCTGCCAGAGATGTGAGTGTAGGGAAGTCTGCCTGAGTTCCTACTTGCAATTCTTCTTTATTCTTGCCCTGTCATTTTGGCTGCAGGAGCATAAGACAAACTTCTGTCTTCTGTTACATAGCTTTCCCTCCTTGTCTTATTCATTTAAAGAGCTCCTCAGCCTGGTATGGTGGGCATGCTTATAATCCCAGCATTCTAGGAGGCTGAGGCAGGAGGATTGGAAGTTTGAGTCCATTGTAGGTAACTTAGTGACTTGCTGGGACTCCATGTCAAAATAGAAATTGAAAGGGGGCTGGGGAAGAAGCTCAATGCAAAGGCCTGGGTTTGTCCACAGTATTGAAAAGGAAGGTGCTCAACTCCATTAGGACTCTTGAAAGAATAGACCATGTCTTAAGTATCCTGTGTATTTTCTCTGCTTATACTTTCTTTCAGAAGGGACTGGAGGTACCTGGAGATACGATACATGACAGATAGGAAGTCACATGTGACATCACCTTGATGACCACAGCTAGAAAACAAAGCCAAGTCCACTCAGAGATGGCAAGGAATACTCATCAGTCATAATTTGCAGTGGCCTGAATCACATTCAGAACCACTGAACTCTTCCTGTACCGTGGCTCAGAACTGTGTTTATGAGTCCTTTATGGCTTGTCTCCATGGGTCTCTAGATGCTCTATCACTGGGGGCCTGTATGCCTCCATGTGGCTGGTGTGTGTGTGTGTGTGTGTGTAATTCTACCATACCTAGGAATTTAGTATAAGTCATCTAAATCATCCTTAGAAGTATGTGGGAATACAATAATTAATGTGCCATTATCAAAACAACTGTTGAGGAATTGCTTTGCAAGTGGCAGGCGCTTCTTTGTTAATACCCTGCGATGTGCCTCTTGGATTCAGTTGCAATGAACAATTGCCAGCAACGTGGGAAAAGCAAGTACCGAGGCAGCCTTGATAGGCACGCTCTGCGCCTCCTTCTGACCTTAATGCTCAGGGTGTTCTTTTGAGTTTTCTCTGTCCCTCTCCTTCCTGCATGTCATCTGGGCAATGCATGGAAACCTTGGTCTGCTTATTTTTGTTTTTACTTTTTTTTCTCTTGTGTGGGTCCCTTCCTCAAGCCCAAAGAGAAAGATGCTTGGGGCCAGGAGTCCCCCGGTGACACTGACCCTGGAAATGAAGATCGGCACAGGTGGCTTCCGCATGGCACTGCCCGTTGTCCTGAAGGCAGCGGTCAAGAGGCAGTTGCTCGGGCTCACAGTTCTTCCCATCCCCCACGTAGTGACTCTTACATGTACACCTGTGCTTGCCCTGTGGGAAGTAGGTGGGGAGAGGTGAAGAAGGCCCTTCTCTAGGACCCTACGACCCCTTCTCTAGGACCCTACGACCCCTGTGCCCTGGGGAGCCCCGTCTAGCACAGGAGGTGTTCAGAAGGATCCTCCTCTTTTGTCCAAGGGAAATGAATAACAGTTACACCTTGCGTTTGTAGTGGCTCATGATGAAATACCATCTTTGCATCTCAGGGAAATGTCGCTTTCTCAGAGGGCCCCTTCCTGAGCACCCTAAATGTAGTGGCCCTCTCAGTCCCTTCTAGCTCACTGGCCTCATCTTGGTTCTTCCTGGCCTTTCCAGACTCGCCGGAAGGATTGTGTGCATTGGTTCCAGTACCAAGCATGATCCTGTCCTTCTCCTCATGCCTAAGTTCTGGCTACACAGGCTCTTATCTGTCTTTTTATTGCTGCCTCCTGGCACCGACAAGAGGCCTTTGTAGGTGTGTGGTGATTACTGGTTGAATCAATAAATGATCTAAATTTCCCAAACAACCTCACGATGCCTGTATTATTACTAGGTCTACTTTACAAATGAGGAAGTGGAGTCTCTGAGACATTAGGTCGCCCAGTTCACATAGCCTATAAGTCCAAGATCCAAGAACCAAGTCTTAACAGTTTATCTGACTCTAGCTTCACGTTTGTAACCAGAACTGGGCATCATCTCTCACCATCTGTTCTTTCCACCACTGAAACAGGGAACAGGTTCCATTCTGAAGGGACTTGAGGGCTTTTGTGCCACTTCTTATCAACATTTTGTCGTAATAAACTTTCTGTTTTGAAACATTTTAGATTTATAGGAAAGTGGGAACAATAACAGCTTTCCTCTACAATTCACCCGATTTCCTGAGTGTTGACATCTTATCTGATCATACTATACTTGTCAAAACTAAGAAAGAAACACGGTTATTTTCTTATTAACTAAACAGTAGACTGTGAGTTTCACCAGTTTCCCACTAACATCTCTTGTTTGCTGAGGATGATCATGTTGCACTCAGTCCTTTGATTTTTAATAAAAAACAAATCAGAGTGAAGAAGGAAGTGTAGGAAGAGGCTGAAGAGAAAGCACAAGCCAGGCAGGGGGGGGACTAGGCTGAACCAGCTACAAAGGGCCACTCTTCCACATTTCCCCAGGACCTGTGACTCACCGGGCCAGTCATCTTGCAGGTGGCATGCTCGTGACACCCACCATTGAGGCCATCTGCACAGGGGTCTATCTCCGTGCAGCTGTGGCCATCCCCCTGGTAGCCCTTCTGGCAGGTGCAGGAGACTTCGGTGCCCTTCTGGGAACACTTGGCGGCCTTTGCACAGCCCCCGTTGTTCTGTTTGCACAAGTTTACAACTGCAAGAAAGGGGAGAGAGAGCTCTGTCTTCCATCATCTGGGACTTCAGATTGGGAGTGTTGGCCACCTCTATGGGAATGTGCTAGAATGCAGATGAGCCCGCACAGGTCTGTGCATTTGATCTTCATGCCCTGTGGCTTCTGTGTGAAGTCCTGTAACACTAATGTCTTGTGATACCCTTATGGACCAGGCCTAATAGCCTCTGTCCATCTTTGCCTTGTCACATGCCTTTAGGTTGTATTGTTCAGAGTGAATTTGGGATCTTTATGTTAGAATAATGTGTGTGTGTGTGTGTGTGTGTGTGTGTGTGTGTGTGTAGAGTTAGTGCATCATGATATATCTTGTGAAACAGACATTGTTAACCCCATTCTATAGATGAACAAATTGAGGCTCAGGGAGCTTAACTGACCTGGCAAAAGTTAGAATGAGGCCAGGTTGGAATGTAAACCCAGGTTGGCTTGGTCCCATTGTTAGGTTGCTTCCTAGGGCTTTTTTTTTTTTTTTTTTTTTTTCAATTTCTCAAATTTCAACCCCAAGATAGGTAGCTAGAGCCTTAGGGATAGGTGAGAAGATATCTGAGTTGCCCTGCCTGAACTTAAGCGTAGAGTTGTGGCAGCCACCTGAGATCCTGAGAGAATAAACACAAAGAAAAAGACCATTCCAGATAGAAGGAGAGAGTCTTATCTTTGGCTGTCATTGTCAAGCACTGACCCCTCCAAGAATTCTCTACAGCAGGGTACAAAATGGTAGGCGTGGTGAGATCTAGTCCTTGTAAAGCAAGTATGTATCTCCAGTGAGGACTTAGTTCGCTGCCAAAGACAGCTAACTTTTCCCAATGTCTAGTTCTGTAGTAAACATTTTTAGGTTGGGTTGCCCAACAAAAGAGTACATTTTTTTTCTGACTCCTTTGCAGCTAGTTGTGAACATGATGAGGTGGCAGCCAATGGGATGGAACAAGCTTGGTTTGAGAAACTTGTGGGTTTTGTTCCAAAGGGGGTAGGAAGTTTGCCTCTACCTTCTTTGTCCTGCTACCTGTGTTGTGCTCGTGGTGGTGGCCATCTTTGCCCATCCAGGTGAGCAATGGATGAGTTAAAGGATAGAGGGGATGCAGGCTCCCAAATGACCGTTCAGAGTGAAGCTCTGTGTTAACCCTAAAGACCTCTTTTCAAACTATTATAAGAGATAAAAATTAACTTTGCTCACCCAGTGTTCACTTGGAACTCCGTATGGCCAAGCCATGTCCTAACTACAATGGATGAATATTTCAGTGTTCAGTGTGGCTTTCTAAAGGATCAGGATATGTGTAGATTTAATTTTCTTTCTTTCTTTCTTTTTTTTTTTTTTTTGAGAGGGTCTCGCTCTGTAGCCCAGGCTGGTCTTAAACTCATTATGTAGCCCAGGCTAGCCTTGATCCTCCTGTCTTAGCCTCCCAAGTGCTGGGATTACAGGTATGTGTTATCAAGCCCTGCTTTATGTGGTGCTGGGGAGTCGAACTCAGGGCTGTGTAATTGCTAGGCAAATGCTTTGACCACTGTGCAATTCCTCCAGCCCCTTTTTTGTTTTTCTTTAGCTCAGTGTACTTCCGAATCTTTTGAAGTAAAACTGAATCTCTTATAGAGTAAGAAAAATACCCTAAAATAAAGTGCATACTGTTTTGCAAATTAATTTGAAAACCGTGAGCAAATCCACTAAGGAGACTGAGTCATCAAAGAGAGGCGGGCCTTTTTCAAGAGCTACAGGCCAGTCGCTGTGACCGTGTCCTGCTCCCCTCCTGCAACACACTACTATTTCTCAGGTGACAAAGGGAACTCACCTGTGCACGTTATTCCATCACCTTCATAATTCAGGTTACACTCACACGTGTTGTTCTCCATACAGGTGGCATGAGCAGAACAAGGAGGTGTGCACACTGGAGGTACCACTGCAAAGAAAGAGGTCACCCCTCATCCTGTACCCCAGGAAGAAGAGTTGGGATCCACCTACACAGGCTGCCCAGGACTCTCCTCCCAGCCTTGTGTTTCATTTATACCTCCACGGGGCAGGAGGCAAGGGTGATTGGCTAAGATCCCTTCCAGCCCAGAGGTTATGAGATCCTAGAATGATCCCTTTACATTAGGGCATTTCTGCAAGATTTTCCAGATTATAACACAAATGTAGTACCTTAGGGGCAACCATGAAAAGTTTACATCTTTAAACTTGTCAGCAGGGATGAGCTTGGTGGATGAGCTCCCTGGACCTGAGGATTTGGGTTACAGGGGGATGTAGTTAGATTGGAGGGGAAATTCTACTGCCTTCCAAGGGCATTATCAAACCTGGGAGACGCCTTGTGCTTTGGTAATAGGATGGGTTGTAGTGTGCACAGGCAGCACTGAGCCAGGAGATGTCAGGGGAGGGATCAGGGGAGAAACTGAAGTCAGCCATACTGCTGGAGTTTTTCTGGATGCCTTTTTTTTTTTTTTTAAATTTAGCCCATTGTACATGTTTTGTTTTGAGACAGGGTCTTTCTAAGTCATTAAATTGCCCAGACGGCTTGAGCTTGCAAGACACCTGTCTCAGTCTCCCAGAGTGCAGGGGCTACAGATTGTGCCACTGTGCCTGCATTCTAGGGATGCCCTTGGGAGGAAGAAATCTAACTGATGCCCTTGGGAGGAAGAAATATAACTGATACACATTAGATAACTCAACCTTCATATCTCAGATGTTTGTGGGAGACCTCTGAACACTGATTGCCTAGTAAGGATCAGGATTATGATGGTAACTGTAGTGACAGTGACAACAGAAGCTACTGTTTTGAGTGTCCATGGACACCAACCAGTTTGGCTCTCACTGCAGTTCTTCCTTTGCTAAATGTGCCCTGTGCCTTCTTTTTACAGAGGAGTCAGGTGAGGCTGGGATGTTATGGTTTGGATCTGAAATGTTTCCCCCAAACCTCATGTATTTTGATGTTGTGGGTTACCTATGGATTTCACATGCTGTTAGGTGATGGGGCCTGGTCAGGAGGATAGGTTTATGAGCATGTGGCAGACTGTGGGCACATGGCTTGGAAGAATAGATGCCCTTGCCCCTGTTCCTCCAAAAAGCCCCGATCCTTCCCCTTGAGATGTCACAAGCAGCTGTCCTCTGCCAGACCCTTCCTGACATTTCCAGCTGCCCATGAATGGACTGAGACCTCTTGAAGCGGTGAGTTAAAATAAACCTTTCCTTCCTTAAATTATGGGTGTTCTGTCACCGCAATGAAAAAGTAACTAAGACAGATGTCTACAGTCACCCACCTAATAAGTAGCAGAATCAGGAGTCCTGGTTTGGGGACGCCAGACTGATTTTTCTGAAACAACTCAGCTTTTATGTCAGCAGGGGCCACCACAACGAGGCAGGGTCCTTGCACCATCCTGTGTCTCAGCTCAAAGTGACTCCTCTAATTGTGTAGGAAGGTGTGCTAGTTCATGGATTTGAAATCTTTTCACTTAGTTTTCCTCCAGTTCACCAGCTTCCTGAGGACCAGGGCCATAATCCAAATTGTCCTTTCTGTACAGAAATACCTGACTTTGTCATTCTCTGTAAGGTACTCTTCAGATCCCCAACGTCATTTTGACTCTACATAGACTGGTGCTGCCAGCAGCTGACCATTTCCACGACTGACCTGTCTGAGTATCACAGAAGTAGCCGGTCCACCCCTCTTCACAGAAGCACTCCCCAGAGCCTGTGATCCCGTCATCACACTTTCCATGGTCTGAGCAGCCACAGGCTATAAAGCAGATCAGTGTGGTCAGTAATCTGACCAGGCCTGAAATCCAGTCAGCACACTCTATGGATGAAAATGGAACCCCTCCATGGAGAAAGAAAGCATGCCAGGCTGGCAGATGGAATGTGGGCAGGCGGAGAGAGAGGAAGGAGAATGCTCCGAGACCAGGAGTATGGTGTGGATGAGGACAGAGGAGTGTACAGCCGAAATACGGGCTGGTACAGGGAGATGGTCACATACGCTGACACGCTGGCCCGAATCTTCCTGGCCAGCACAGCTCACACGCTGTCCCGTTGAAGCCAGTGTGGCATTTGCACTGTCCTGTGTCCGAGTATTGATCGAGACAGATACCATGGTTATTACAAGGAGTATCCGGTCCTCCAGGGCAGGCTGGAAGAGATGGAACAGTAGTGACTCCACAGTTGACTAGACCCAGAGCACCTCAGTGCCTTGGGAACCCTGCTGTGGGCTCTGACATCCATTAGGTGGCCTTGGTTGTCACTGGAGTTTTAGGACCAGCTACTGGCCTGTAAGGACATAAGCTTCCATATATCTGGTCTGAACAGCCTTGCCAGGTAGGTGAATTGTGCACTGTATTCAGGGGTCAGGAGACCTTGCTGGGAGCAAATTTGGGCTGAATAATGAACTTCTGAGCTTCAGGTTTTTTTTTTTTCTCTAATTGTTGATGACAACAATGATGACAGAGATGTCAATGCTCATGATGATGTTAAAGACAACAATGACTTAGTGCTTGTTTGACCTATACTGTGCCGCTATTGTGAGGACCAAATGAGATACAATAGCCAGAAGCATTTTAAAACTCAGCTGCTGAACAGATCTAATGATGACACTGAGTTTTGTGAATGGCCTCCACTGTAGTGATGCAGGCTGGAGCTGAGAGATGGTGTCATCCCAGAACATTCCTGACTAGATTATGATGAGTGGCATACGTATGGTAGGAAAGTTCCTGCTTCTTACCCTCTGGTGCCTCTACTTTCTCATCCATTAAGTGGGGTAAGCATTGGAGCTTGCCCCCTAGGGGAGGTTGCCAAGAGTAAATATAAAGATATTTATGGCAAATGGCATCTAATAATGTACCCACTTACAACCACATATGGCAGGTGGGAGCTGACATGTGCACCTGTGCTATGCTGTTGCTGGGGGTGTATTATTCACTAGTAGTTTTATCGAGGTGTCAGGATGGATGAGGAGCCAAGCAGGGGATGCCAGTGCCATATACAGCCTGTGATGCCAGGCTTCAGGAAGTGATGGCCCACACAGAGTATATCAGTCAGGAACCACCTCTCAACGGTAGAATCATATCCATTTAAGTAGACATGCTAATCAATGTCATGGACATTACATGGCATCAAAAATATGTAATGTTTTTAGTACCATGGGAAATACCTATTCTTTAATATTAGCCCAAAAAGCAGACACGTTAGAATGTATGTACTGCAGTATCTCAGCTCTGTACAGCACAAAGTATACCATATGGATACAATAGAAGGAAGGCGCAGAACCCTTCGATGGCTTGTTTTGGGGACCTGGAAAGTCTAAGGACACCGTGTTCCATTTCCTTAGAATCTGGATGCTTTCAATGTTTTACAGTGTACCCAATCCCCTTGAGGATCATAAGGCAGGAAGAGGGGCTCTCACCTTGACAGTCTGGCAGGAAATAGCCCCTGCAGCACCTGGGGAGCGTGATCACTATGGTGCACTGGCGTTGGCAGCCACTGAACTCCCTCTTGAATGGCGATCGGTGGAGACATTTGTCCAAGATACCCTAAAGGAAGAGAGTGGATGACATGGTGCCCTCACCTTCCCTCCCATGGGCTGGGCCTGTCAGGTGGTAGCCTGTCCCTTATGGAAGATCTTGGTCTGCCCAGGTTGAAAATGAGGACTTTTAATGCCATAGGACGATGCAGAAGAGGACAGGGGACGAGTGGAAGGAAAAGCTAGACTCCAGCACAAGATTTCTCCCTGGTCCTCAGAGAAAGGCCTTTCTCACCTTTGAGAGCCGTGTGCAAATGACACGGTCACCTACAGAGGGAGCCAAGGAGAGGTAGCTGGCTGTCCTGCAAGGAGTATGTGGCAGTACCAGAATCCCAGCAAGAAGGTCGTGGCCCATGTCGTTTTTCTGAGGTATTTGTGCTAGAGATTTTACTAAAAGAGTACAAAGAGCTCAACTTTGGTAGAAGTAATTTAAAAAAATACCTAATGAGCACATACTGGAACATGTGTCAGGCACTTAAATGGACCTACATTTTAAAGTTTTATTTTTTCTAATAACTACTGACAGTATTGTTATTAGCTTCATTTTACAAAGCAAAATGGATAGATCATGTAACTTGTCAAAGATTACTGAAATATGACTCTGTATTGTGGGCTCTAAAATTTACTTGTATAACCTGTACTCGGTAGGGTTTTCTGAACTTTAGTCCTAGCTTTGCTCCTTAATAGCTGTGTGGTGCTGGGCTATTGCTTTGCACTTTCTGAGACTTTGCATGAGTAGAGTGGAGGTAAAAATAGCTTCCTACAGATGTTACAATGAAGTATAGGGATAATAAATATATAAAGCACCCAGTGCAGATCCTAGGTTGTAGGTTGCAACCTTCAAATGTAGCCACTGTATTTTATAATTGTATCATCTGTGAAGTCTAAAATCCTATGACATTCTTAGTTCCTGGAAGAGGGGCAGTAAGTTGACAAAGTTGACTGACAATGCTTATCTCTTTCTTCATTGGCTTGGTTGTTGAAAAGAATGACATACATTACGTTGACACAAGATGGCCACCGGCCCCCATGCACATGCACTCACACACCCCGGAAGATGGGAATGCCCTGCAGATCTCCAAATGTCATCACTGTTCTCATGATTACCTTTGGTTTGCTCCACTTTGGGCATCTGGGAGGACTGAAACAGCTCCCACACTCCCCCTAGGGTACAAGAAAGGAAACTTTAACATCAAAAATATTAGAAAATAAAAGGGACTGTAATACTCTAATGAATTGATTGAAAGCTTAATATTGTTTCAGATTCTGGCTGGGATCAAGAATATAAAAATAGGCACTCTGCAATTTATCCCGGAGATTCTGAAGGTTGTTTTAGACTTCAACTTTTTGGCTTGGTTTTTCAAAGGGAGAAGAATGACAAAACTGTCACAGCACGGTGTGACATCGGCATATGGTAAAAAGACTGGGAAATGTGATGCAAGTGTAGTTCCATTTTAAGTTCGATGTGATTCTTTTGATTAATCATGTATACTCTTTGCTCCTTAGTTTTATGATGTATAAAGTAGAGGTAATAATTCTTGCTGCTGTTTGATCTTCAAGGGAAAATAATCAGCTAAAAAATGTGTATGCACTCTGGAAATGAAAATGTCACCACCCCGGTAGGAGAAAGGACAGTGGCTTTCATCTCTTACTTTGGCTGACGGGTGCCCTCAAATTTTGAGATATTTAGTGATTGCCTACAAAATGGAAACAACTGGTGGAAAACTTTGTCTCATAAAGTCACTTCAGTTTGAGACTCAATTTCCACATCTACACAGTAGAGTTGGTGATGAGCGCTCACCATTTGTGAATTACCATGGGTGTAAGATGAGCACTGAGCAAGATGGCTGCTCTAAGGTGGCACTTTCTGAGTGGTCCTGGGTGCACAGATGAGTGAGTGCAAAGGTGCTCAGCACAGGGAAGGGCCGAGGACAGAGGTTCTACCAATGGTGTGAAATGAAGAATTGGCAAGTGCACAGAAATATGAGCAGGGACATGTCATTTTACCTTGAATCATCTAAAATTGCCCAACTATGAGATATGGTAATTTTTATGATTTAATCTGTCAATAGCTAAAAATGTTTATTGAATGAGTGAATGAAGGAATGGGTGGATGAATTGACAATAGCCAGAACAGCTATGACAAGCTTAGTCTCCATGAGCTATTTTCTTAATGATGGGGGAGTGAATGGATGAGGGATGGAGGTAGGGGATCAACAGGAGCATTCAAGGCCTGTATAGGGCTAAGAAGATGTATGTTGGTTCTGAACTGAAGGCTACAATCTCTTAGATCCCTTAGATCCCCTGGGTAATGGTCTCACCAAGGACCAGCCCTCAGAGGTTTCACAACAAGGCCCCTGTTGAGTTAAAGGGATAGCCTTTGGCCCACAGTTCTCTTACTAAAGTTATATTTTTTCAGGACTAACCAAGACATCAAAAGTTGTGAAAGTGTCACAGCGCCCTCCCTCGGTGGGATCTATCAGCAGGCAGTCAATACCATAGGCGACACCCAGGTCAAACAAGAGCTCTCGCTGAACGATTCTGCACCTTTGTCCATTTAGGAAGATCTCACCCTGAGGGACGAAAAAAAGACTTGTCCATTGTCGATTTAGGAAGACTTTGGAGAAAGAGAGAGAGAGAGAGAGAGACAGAGAGAGAGAGACAGAGAGAGAGAGACAGAGAGAGAGAGAGAGATATCCAACTTCTCTTCCTCCCAGGCCTATAATGTGGCCAGCACCTACAAGACTCAGAAAGAATTGGGGAAAAAAAGGAATCAAAATCTGCACATCTGCTGTCCACTATGAAAGGGCAGGTGTGTGTGCAGGGTGGGACTGCCATCTGCCATAAGGGTTTGGCCTGGACAGGATTTATCAGATTTTTCATGTCTGTCTTTGAAGACAGTGAGAAAACACCATGTTTTCAAGGGAAGGAAGAGCCAGACATGTTTAGTTGAAGGGGAAGTAGCTGTAGAATAGCTGCTGTTTATGTATTTCTACCACCCCCACCACAGTACTCACAATGTCACTGCCATCCCCACAATTCACACTTAGCTCTGAACCTTGCAGGGTCTTCCAGGAAGCAGATCTGAGGAGATCTGCAGATAAAACCTGTAGGATACAGTGCCATGTTAATAACTCCACATTTGGGCTGAGGAAGGGCTGGAAGGAGTTTGCCAACAAGCCTCCCATTCATGGTCTGAGACCTTCTGAGCTGTGAGCTAAAATAAACCTTTCCTTTTGTAAGTCGTGGGTGTTGGGTAGTGTGTCCCTGTGATAAAAAAAAAAAAAGTGCCTAAGACAGTCTCTGAATCAGAAAGTTATAGTTTTAAATCAAATTTAGTCCTACATCCCAGGAATAGACTTCCTAGTCTTCACATCAGCTTCTCATCTCTGTAGTGGAGGTGATAATTCTTAGTACATCTTAGTACAGGAACATCTCCCCCTCTCTGAAATGGTTCTTTCTGAAATTTTACTTTGCATATTTTCACACTATAGTTGATTTTGGGTAATTGAAAACAAGGACAGTGAAAACACAGAGAAAGCAGGGATGACTGTACCATTGAATCTCGGATCACATGGAATTTCAGATATCCCTCTAGTTTATCCTTGTTGTCCTGGTTGAACAGGAATTCCTGTTGTTCCGGGGGTAGGGCTTGCAGGGCTTGGTCCGTGGGCCAGAAGAGAGTGACTGGGATGTGGATGGGGTCAGTGATGACACTTAGCAAGCCTGAGTCCTGAAACACAGGGAGCTGGCCTGTCACTGGAGAGCACAAGCTATGCAGTGGGCTCCGCTCTGTGGGCAGAGAGCCTCACTGAGTAGAGCCCCTGTACCGTATGTCATGGCTTTCTGGGATTCCTGATGTCGCTCCTGAGCAACACAGCCTGTAACATGCCCACCACACTGACCTACCTTTCCTCGGGAGGAAAATCGGAAAGTCAAATCCTAGACTTTGCTAATAGAAAAATAAATCTAAGTTTTCATGAAGATCATTAAAAAAACCCTCCTGTACAAATATGTTAACTTCTGAAAGATATGGTAAGCATTTTTCTCAATATTTATTCAAAAAAGTAAAACTTGTACAATAGTGAGACATTCCTACACACTAGTAAGATTTTTAGATTATACGTATTTGTACAGGAAACAGCAAAATGAGTACAGAGGAATTATTTTGAGAGCCTTCTACAACCTAGGTGCATTACAGATATTTTTCATTTAATTTTCCATTAACTTCATGAAGCTGGCTTTATGATTGCCCTTTATTGAGCCCCAAAGGGGTTTGCTAGAAAAGCCTATATTCAACCAGAAGCTGGTGCACTGGTGGGGGTGGCTATGCCATTTTAGAGGTGAGTAAGTGGGCAAAGATTACTTGCCCGTCACACCCTTTGAGATTACTCAGTCTGAATATCTTGAAATTCCCATTTTGAATAAACTCCCCAAAAAGTCAGAGACTCAGACCATTTAAGGAATCAGTAGACCAATGTGCATAATTATAGACTGCAATATGGGGGCCATCAAGGTTCCTGAAGGCCTCTGGAAACTGGTCAAGGTAAAAGGAACACAGGGAACCTCAGGTGAACAGTGGCCTATCTCTGATTCTTCTCTGTAATTGTTGGTTTGAAAAAGGAGGATCTACTCAATTAGAGATAGTTTCTGTTACGGTTTTTATCTAGAATGTCCCCCACCAAAGCCTCATGTATTTGGAAAGTAACTGGATTATGGGGACTAATTGGGTCAATCACTGACAATTTTATGTGCTGATAAAGGTGGGGCCTTTTTTGTATAAGAAGGGGCAGGTCACTGTGGTGTGGTCTGGAAGGGCATATTCTTTCCCCAGCTCCTTCCTGGACTTGCCCTCTGCTTCCTTTCTGTTATGCCATGTGGTACTTTCCTCCCTGCCCACCTCCAGAATGCCTGTCCACCATGCATGGTCTGAGACCCGAAACTCTGAGCTAAAATAAACCTTTCATTTTGTAAGGTGTGAGTACTGGGTATTATGTCCCAGTGATGGAAAGTGCCTATGACAGTCTCTGAATCAAAAAGCTATACTTTTAAATCTGATTTATTCCTATGTCCCAGGAATAGACTCCCTAGTCTTTACACCAGTTTCTCCATCTCTATCGTGGAGGTGATAATTCTTAGTACATTTCAGTATGCGGACATCTCCCCATCTCTAGCCACAGATACATCAGTTTCTAGTTCAGCCAGTATTCTGTGTATTGCTCAACAAACCAGATAACATTTTAAGAGTGGAGCGACTGAGAATGCGTGTGTTCTGTAGAAACTTAGGACTTTTCCACACAGATCCAGCAACAGCTAGATATGTAAACACCAATCAACCAACCTAACAAAGTAAAACTTCTTTAGGCAGGTCATCCCATGAGTCAACTTTCCTCCTAGGTTTTTACCTGTATCAATTTGCTAAATTGGTTGTAGCCATGGTTCATTGCCACTGTTGTAAGATTTTGCTGCAAAGATAAAAAGAATAGACATGAGTTTTCCTCATACAATTCACAAGGCACCTTGGCAAAGGCTCTACAAAACAATATGAAGATAAAATAACGTGGTGGGGCTGTAAATTGGCCCATCAGTCCCCTATTCAACTTTCTTATGCCCAAATTTTTCTGTGTTACAGAGGCTTTGGGGCTAAGCACCACATATCCCAGACTCCCTTGCAGCTAGCCTCAGAGATGATGTGAGGTCTGCCAAGCAGAAGCCCTGTGTAAGACTTTGGAGGAATAACGTGAGTCAGTAGTGCCTACTGGCATGGACATCAGACCTTCTAAGGTACAACAGTGGAGACATATGTGGCCCAGTTGCTAGTGTCCTGGTGGTAAGGTGGCATTTGCAAGCTTTTAGATTCAGAACAGCCCTAGGATGAGGCTCGCTGCCCTCCCTGCATGTGCGTCTGTGGGCTGCATCTAAATTAGACTCTAGCTTTCCAAGAGGTTTGATGATATACCTAATATTTCAAGGAACTTTTTTTGTATAGGAAGAATGTCATGTTTCTGTGGTCTGAAATGAAAAAATACTGACCAATATCAGTAGAAAAAAATAGAATTAAAATGGTCCTTTGAGAAGACGTTTTACTCCAGGCTTAGTTTTACTGATAATCTGATTTTCTTTTCCTTCCTTCCTTTCTTCATTCCTTCCTTCTTTCCTCCCTTTTTTCCTTCATCTCCTAAATCTGTGTAAAACCACTTATTCTTGTAAGACTAAATGTGATGGTTAATTTTGATTGTCAACTTGATTGGCCTGAGAGATACCTAGGACATTAGCAAAGCACATATCTGGGTGGGTCTGGGTGGGCCATGGACACATGACCTTGGGCACTCTGTCTCGCGCTGCGCCCTTTCTCTGGGTGTTCTTCCTCTGTTCTGCTTCCTGAATGCCCTGAAGTAAGCAGCTTTGCCTCTGCCACAGTGTGCTTTCCACCTCAGACCCGTGATGTGGTTCTCACCCAGCTGCCCATGGACTGAAACCATAAGCCAAAAAAAAAAAAAAAAAACCAAACCCATTTCGTCCTTTAAGTCACGGATATGACTTTTTGTCCGAGCAATGAGGATGCTGACCAACACACTAACAAAGAACTTGCAAAATTTATTTTTTAATTTTGAATTATCTTTTGAATCTTGCTGTGCTACTCAGGCTGGACCTGAACTCCTGGAACCTAGGGATCCTCCTGCCTCAACCTCCCAGGTAGTTGGACTATAGATGCTTGCCACCATGCCCAGGTAAAATATTTTTATTGATTTAAAATAGACCTTTACTTATTTACTTCTTGCTAAGAAAATATTTAACAGTCTTTAATGGTATCTTGAGTTGGAGGCAGCAAAATTACAGTATTTCAAAGTCTAGCCCCAGATCACTTAGGACGATAACAAATTGGGTCACTTCAGGTTAGGAGTATGGCAGTGAGTTTTCCTACCAGGATCTTTCCTGAGGCATCTCTGGGAGTGAAAAGTAAGTTTTGGGGAGACAGCAGGTTATCGATGATATGGATGACTCCATTAGTACTGATGATATTACTTGATATGATCTTCGTCTTATTATTTATGTACATTGCATCCTGAAATCAACCACAGATGAGAAAAAAGAAATGAACACAAAAATAGGCACCAAAATCACTTCTCACAGAATGCATCCCTGTAATCTTAAATTATCGGGGATAAAATCAGAAGATCCCAGTTACTTAAACCTATTTTTATTACAATTATAAAAAGAAAACTGAGTAAGAATATAGTTTTCACCTGTAATAGATTAATGGCAAAGAATATATAATCAACTCAAGTAGGCACTTCAAAGTTTCTGAAATAGAAAATAAGCAGCTTACAAGGGCTTCTTTATAAATTTTATTTAAAATCATAATGAACACATATTGTGTTAATGTGATATTTACACATATGATTTTTCCTGCTTTCTTTTTAAAATGTGTCCTCTGTACCAGGGATCGCCAGCACTGAGGCTGCTGACTGCTGCTGGTCCCATGTGGCCTTGGAAGACCAGGCAGGCCAGGACAGATGCATAGCGATCAGGAGTTGAGCAGCAAGTGAAGCCCCGCCTCCTGCCAGTGCACACCTGTCAAGGTTCTAACCAGATGCTGATTGACAGCAGGCTGATCTTTGCCCTTCCCTCCCCCCTTTCTCCCACCCATTTCAAAGCTGTTCTCTAACAACAGACCACTGGCCTAGCGAGTACCCATCAGGGTCCCTGACGTCTAAAAGGTTGGGGAGCACATCTCTACACTCCCCACTCTGCTCCCCTGTTTGCCTAACTGAAGCTGTCCAAGTACCTCAGAGTTTGAATTCAGGTTCAACCCTTTCATGCAGTGTGACCTCAGCCTAGTTACTTAACCTCTTACACTCAGTTTTCTTATTTGGAAATTGGGGATGATATTTGTATCTATATCGTGGGGATTACTTGGAGGATTAAATGAGGCAGTGGACACACTTAGAACAGAGCCTGAATGTGGAAATCATTTAGCATATATTATTGTTACCACTGTTGGTAGGACCCTAAGAAAAGGAAAGGGAGATGACCTAAGGAAGGCAAGTACCTTCTCCAGGTGGCTCGTCTTACCTGGGAGACGGAGATGAGGATTGGCTCTCCTTGGAGAGAAGTCACATTTGGGGTCAATTTCAGATTTTCCAGGAGCAGCTGGTGGCAGGCAACCACGTGATACCGGAGCACTTGGGACATGAGGCCCTGTCTGTCCCAGTCTGCAAGCTATAACGGAAGATTGTCGGGAGCTCTTGCTTGAGCCTCCTGTCTGCTCTCCCCCTTTCCATGCTCTCTCATGTCTCTCTGTGTCCACCCAACTCTGGGAGTGGAAGGTCAGGTGTGCTGTGCCAGGGGCCCAGGCAAAGGCTGTTCAGGCAGAATGAGGGAGTGGCCCTGGTTCCTTTGTGTCTGCACTGTAGAATCTCTGCACGGAGGGTCCTTGAATTCCCACTGGTCCAGCATCTCTTACCACTGGGTACTAGGACCCCAGAGTCCTAGGGTAGACTCAGTGATAAAAGAGATTTCAGCTGGCCAGGGTGACATATACATGTAATCCCAGTGCTCTGGGAGGCAGAGGCAGGAGGATCACAAGTTTGAGCCCAGCCTAGGAAATCTAGTGACTTGATGAGACCCTGTCTCAAAATAAAAAATGAAAAAGGGCCTGGGAGTGTATCTCAATATGAAAGCTCTAGGTTTAATTCCCAGCACTACAAAAAAAAAGAAAAATCTTGGGAGCTATGCTGGGAAACACTGGGCTGCACTTAAACTGTGGGGAAGACCATTGCATATCTTCATTTGGAACAAAAGAAACAAACAGTATTAATCATAAAGTCAGTATAATGAAAGACAAAAATTCTCATTGTTTCATAATTCCTTTGATGATTTTTACAAAATTGTCAAGTGTCAAATTGGTTTCAATATTGTTTTTGTGTTTCTGTTTTGCTGGTGTTCAAAATAGATGCATGGAGAGGCAGTGGCTGCAGGGATAAAGAGTGACTCCTCGCAGAAGCTGCATGTGTCTCTGTGGTGGAGTGCTTGCCTTGCAAGTGTGAGGCTGAGGTCAAAAAGGTTGGGGAGCACATCTCTACACTTGCCCTAGTACCAGGAGAACCAAATCATTGCTCCACCACTGCTTGTCATTGTGAGTCTCTGCTGCACAACCTGCTAGTTGTGTGCTCTTGAGAAAGTTAGGGTCCCTCAAGGTCCTCCTGACTGCAAGATGGGGATAATAGCATTGACCTCACAGGGCCGGTGTGAAAACCAATTGGGTTAATGTAGGCCAGGTCCTCAGAACAGTAAATGTCAGTATTGTGGTTGGGATCTGGAATGTCCCCCAAAAGTATGAGTATTTGGATGCTATGGGTTATCTATGGAACCACGAGCTGTTGGGAGATTGGGGCCTGGTCTGGAGAGGTGGATTAGATTAGAGGCATGTGGACTGGATTACTGGTGCGAAGTGGGCGCTTAAACCTAGAAGGAGTGGATCACTGGGACAGGACCTGGAAAGATATGTGCTACTTCCTTTATTCCTTGGGGGACTCGACATAAATTACCTTCCTGTTTGTAATGCTGTGAGGGGCAGCCTCCACCCCTGCTCCCACCACGTGCTTCCACTGTTGCTGGCTATCCATGTATGGACTGTGACTTTCAGAAGCTGTGAGCCAAAATGAAACCTTTCCTTCCCAAATTTGTGCAGGTTGAGAATTAGGTCACAGCAATGCGAAAGTAGCTAAGGCAGTTAGCTATCATTACCACGTATGGGAAATGCAGCATGGCGTGCCCCAGGGAATATTGGAACAGCAGAGATTCTGGTAAGTGTCACAAGGCAAAAATGTATTTAAATCCCTTTAATCCAGCAACTCTATTTCCTAATCCCACATTTTAATCTTTATCTGTTTTTTATTTATTTATTTTTGTCTACGTGGGGTTTGGATCAGTTGAGGCTTGTTAAATTCTCTCTTCACCCTCTGTTTAGAAAGGTCTTTAGTAGGTCTCTGGCTAGTGGTACCCTAAATCCATCTGAACACTCCCCTGGCAGGAGACTCTGTGCTGAAAGGCAGCCCCTTCCATAGCTGATCAGCTCCCCCGCATTCTAAAACTCCTGTCCAGAAATGTCACTGTTGACGATTCCAGTACAAGGTCCTGAAACTATGTTGTGGTCCCCAACTTCCCCCACCTGCCCAGAACCTTGAGCTTACCCGAGGTTCCTTATCAAACGCACTGGATAAAGGTGCAAACACGGTGAAGGGGCCTGGCCCCGCCAGCTCACTGACTTTGTGTTCCTGTGGGAAGAAGGTGGATCTCATAGTCACTCAGTGACATAGGTGGCCGGCAGTCAGGGAGCAGAGTGAAAACTGGATGGGAGACCTGTATTTTAGTTTTAGATTCTGACTAAATCCCAATTCACTGCCATCAAAATCATACTTCTGTTTTGTAATCACAAAATTAACACAGGCTTATTGTGTTACAGATTTTGAAAATACATTAGAGAGAAGATAATAGCTACCCATCCTGCCTGCTAGAAGCAACTCTTACAATTTTCAGGTTTTCTTTCCAGTGTCTCTTCTCCATGACAATATTTTTACATGTCTGGGAGAATTGTACAAATATAAAAAAAAAATCAAGGCAATTCTTTTAACTGTTTTATCTTCCTGCAATTCTAACACTATATATTTACTATGGTTACATGTTTTTCTGTTTTTTAAAATGATTTTATTCTTTTAATTTTTAATATTTTATTCAGTATATCTGGAATTAATCCAGGCATCTCATGTGCAGAAAGATCAGACTTACTATTTTCATCTAAAGTGTGAATCGGTGGTCTCAGTCCTGTTTTCTTTTCCCCAGGTCTGAGGGGAGTCTTTTCATATAGCTATGTGTCACTTAACCATGGGAAATGAATTGTGCAAACACTGGGGTGTACTTATACCTTCCCAGTGGTACAGCCTGCTACACACCTATAGCTCCCAGGCTGCAAACCTGTCAGCTCTTACTGTGCTGGCTACTGCAGGCAGCTATAACCCAGTGGTTAGTATATGTGAAATGCATCAGAACTAAACATGGAAAAGGTAGAGTAAAACTATGGTGTAAAATATGTAAAATCTGGTGTAACAGTCAGGGGATCTATTATGTGTTGGGGGCCGTGAACTTGCCCAGGTGAGTCAGTGAGGGAGTGGCAGTGAATGTCAAAGCCTAGGATATTCCTCTACACTGCCCTTTATGCTGAAGCTACACTGAACTTAGGAAAAAAAAAATCTTTCTTCGATAGAGAATTAACCTTAGCCTACTGTAAGTTTTTTCTTCATGCACATTTTTCTTTTATATTTTTGAATCTTTCAGCCTAAAACATGAACACATTGTACAGCTGTGTGGTTTTTTTTGTTCTTACTCTATGAATTTTTCTACTTTTGTATTGTACTTTTTAAACTTTTTTGTTAAAATGAAAATATAAACACAGACATTAGCCAACATTTGCTTATACCAGCATTGCTTAAATTTCCCATCACCTGGACACAATGGCTATGATGTCACCAGGTGATGGGAAATTGTCAGCTCTTTTACCATCGTATAGGACTGCCATTGTATATGTGGTGTATTGTTGGCAGAAATTTGTCACATTTGACTATGTTGTCTTCTTTTGTGTAAAACAGGGCCAGGGCAGTGTGGATTTCAGTCTTATATTTTCCTCACCCAAGGCCTGAGGCATGACATTAACTAATGACCAACAATAGGTTTATCCCAAAAATCTGGGGTCTCAGACTTTTCTACTACTATTCATTCTGGAAGCCACAGCCTTATTTGGCTTGAGATATGACTCATAATTTTTTTTTAGTGCTAGGGATTGGACCCAGGGCCTTGTGCCTTGTGGGAAGAACTCTACTGCTGGCCTGCACTGCTAGCCTGAGCCAACTCTCACTGCTGCACAGACACACATATTCTTACCTGCAACTGGAAGAAATACTGAGAAGTTTGTGCATCCTTGGGAAGCTCCTGCAAAGAAAGACAGGATAGTTTCACTTAGAGACCTGCAAATGACATACAAGAAGCACAGAGCTGTCAAGGGATGATTTGTCTAAGATTAGAAGTACCTGCGTCCCCTCAACTGGACGTCTTCAAGAACAGAGCTGTTTTGTGCCTCACAATAACCTTACAATTGATGCTCAGAATGGCTATGCAGGCACACTCTGAGCCCCAACTTCCCCAGTTGGAATGTCCAATTAATTAAAGATCTAGCTACTTTCAGACAAATATTTAAAATTTTCAAATATAGTTGAAATATTTAAAAAATCAGTTATAGATTTATGACAGATTAGACTTCTGTATAGGGAAGAATATTTGGTGAGCTAGAATCTTTAATCCTTCTTTAAACTCAGTAAGTGAGGGTTTACTTTATAGTAAGTAGAAGCCTACAAGTATCATGTCTTTTCATCCTATATGTTTTGCACAGGTGCACCACACACATGTGCACTCACACCAGCAATGCATGCCATGGCAATACTTTTGAGTTTTTGGGTCCTCTGTGCCCTTGGCATGCATCATCCTATTTAATCCTTATAATAACCTTATAGTATTGGTACCATTATAATTTTCTTTTGCATATTCAAAAACAGATGCATATAGAGGTAATATCGTATGCTCAAAGTCACCTGGAAGAATCGAATCCAAACCCAGATGTCTTTGATTCTGGAACTACTGATCAATTTAAATTTTTAAACCATTCTCCTTTCCAAGTCAGAAGAACTCCATTGAACAGACAGAGTTTCTTTTCGTTGCCATTTTATATGAAACTAGCCTTTCTCATTTTTATGAAGCTTTATACTTGACAGAGCTCTTTCCCTCAGCTACCTGGACTATCAGCACTGTTAGCAAGGGGGAGTTTGCTTCACGGAAGCCTGTGGCCTGTTACCTGATAGATGCTGCCTCGGCAGGTAAATCCATCTCCAGTGTAGTTCTGCTTGCAAGTGCATGTCCTCTCATTTTTCGCAGTGTGATTGCAGATGGCAAATGGACTGCAACCGCCATTTTTCTGGAAAAATTGCAAGGGTCAGGGGATGAGATTCAGTCAGTTAGCTTGCCAGCTTTGCCAATATTCGTCAAGCGGTTCCTCATTGAAATTTATTTTTTGAGGGCTGATAGTGTAATTCAGTGGTAGAGTACTTGCTTTCCATGTGCGAGGCCTGGGATTCGATCCATGGCACCACTAAAACTAAAACCAAAACAAACGAGAATCCAAAAGAACAGAAAGAAACCATTCTGTTGTCTCACTTGCTAACTTGAACAGTTTGCAGTATTTGTCCTTTTCCTGACCTTGATTCCCAGTTCTCTGTGTCTGTAAGGGCTGTCTCATTCACCCCGTCTTATATTCCTGGGTAGCAAGTCCATCTGAAAAGATCTCCCACCCTCTGTAGATAAGCTCAGAGTTTCCAAATTGGAAATTTCTCAGCACCTGGCGATTAACCAGAAAAGCTTTGCCCTCAGTCTAGCTTGACAGTCCTCCTTTTTAGGCTAAACACTGATTTGATCCTGGGACAATGGGTCTCACCTGGGCCCAACCTGTTCCTCCAACAGACACTTTAGGAAAGAGTCTAGGATGGAAGGAAATTTCACAAAAGGCCATTAAGATTGTTGACTTTCTCCTCTGTTCAACTACACTGGAGTGTTTCCATAGGCTTCGTGTTCCTCCCCACCGTGAGGCTGCTTGGCTGGAGGGCCTCACTGGTATTCCTCTGCCTGTTGGCTGACTTACATGCTAGTATTCGGCTTCATCATATGAGCTCTTGGAGGGTACATGCAATGTATTCTATTTTAATTTTTTTGAGGAATCTCCATACTGCTTTCCATAGTGGTTGTACCAGTTTACAGCCCCACCAGCAAGGTAGGAGCAAATGCTGGCACTTTGACCTTGAATTTATAGCCTCCACACCATGAGAAAGAAACATCTGCGTATTACGAGTTACCCAGCTCAGGCATTCTGCTCCAGCAACACAGAATGAACTAAGACAGTTTGGAACAGAGGACTAACTCAGTGAAGGTACAGTCTCGTGACCCTTGATGCAGGATATGGGCAGAAATTGGTGGCTTTTGGGCCAGGTACAGCTCCAGGAGTGTTGTTAAGTGTTTAAATGAGGTTTATTTAAACCACCACTTAAAATTTTACATAGAAATTGAGAAGCATTTTCATTTCTCTTAAAAACCAGAAGCATAGCCAGCCCTGGGCAGGCACTGCTCAAAGCGAGAGTGAGTCAGAGCTGTGCAGACGGTGCCTGCTGGAGCAGCGCCGAGCTCTGTCTCCTTGTTGATGTTCCCTGCCTGGCCCTCATGTCATGATGGTCCCTGAGGATTTTGGAATAGAGTGAACTCCTTAAAATGTGCTGCTGAGAGGGACTTTCTGAGTCTCCTACATTAGCCATGCCAGGAGTCTTCTGGTCAACACGAAGTGGCCCTTTTTTTTTTTTTTTTTCAAAAGCTGTAATTGGCCCATGGAAGAACTGCTGTCATAATAAAGCTGCCTCTGGTTCTAGTAGCAACAGCTTCAAATCCCAGCTTTACCTTGCTTTCTACAGCCTTCCCCTTATGCTCCTCCTGTGTCATTACACACATAGGGGACATCGCTTTCTTGAGCAGCTGGCGAGACCAACACAGGGAGGCAAAAGGGCCTGGCTTGGGAAGGAAGGGGCATAATTGCCGGGTTTCTGTGCTGTCCTCAGGCCAACAGCTGGAGGTGTTCAGGTGAGCAGTGATAGAAATAAAGGCCACAGGTGTCTGGATCAGGCCTCCTATGAGAGCCCCTGCCTGTGGAGGGGGTGGGCCAACCACCTCTAGAAGCAGTTGGTTAACAGTACAGGCCTTGAGTTAGACAAAGGTTCATGTTCCCGCTGTGCCAGGTACTAGCTCTGTGATCTTGGACAGAACCTTCACTCCTGCTAGATTGCATAGCATGAAATTGTGGTCCCCAAAAGTCCTAAGCTCATACCTATAAATATGAGCCAAAATAAACCCCTCTTTCTTCAGTGGTATTGTGGTTTGGATCTGGAATGTCCCCCAAAAGTCTCATGTATTTGAATGTTATAGATTGTCTGTGGAACCATGTGCTGTTGGGAGATTGGGGCCTAGTCTGGAGGGGTGGATTACAGACGTGTAAATTGAATTACAGGCATATAAATTGGATTACAGGTGTGTAGTGGGGGCTTACCACACCTTCCACGCCTGGATCCAGGAGGGGCTGATCCCTGGGATGAGACCTGGAAGGATAGATAAGCTGCTTCCTGCCTTCCTTGGAGGACGAGTCTCAATGTGCCTTAACTTGCCTGCCTGTTTGTGATGTTGGGGAGCTGAGCTGCCTCCACCTCTGTCTCTGCCATGAACACCCCTTGTTGCCAGCCGCCCCTGAATGGACTGTGACCTTCTGAAACTGTGGGCTAAAATAAACCTCTCCTTCCCTAAATTTGTGAAGGTTGGGTATTGAGTCACAGCAATGGAAAAGTAACTAAGACAAGTGGCGAGTGTCAGCTGTCTTGTGCAGTGACGGAAGAAGCTGACTAATACAATGCTGTACATACTGTGAGTTTGGATAAACATGTGATGACATGTAACTGTGATCACAGTATCATATGGAGTAGTTTCAATGCCCTAAAAGTTCTTTGTGCTCTCCCTCCCTCCCTCCCTCAGCTCTTGGCAAGTGCTGGTCTTTGTACTGTCCCCATAATTTTGTCCTTGTAGAATGTAATGTTTTACATTCTGCAATATTAGTTTCCAACTGTCCTTTTCCTCCTCATTAGGTACATAGAGAGTAAACAAAAGAAACAAAAGAGATTAATATCTGTATTCAATGACCTGATCACCATGGCTGGGTTACCAGATTGGGAAGAGTGTACTAATGCTTGTTTATTGCTAGTGGACTCATTGGAGTTACTTAGTAAGACCCTCCTGGGGTGCCACGGCTGCCTTGGGAAACCACTAATCCAGCTGGTTTTGAATTATCACTTGCATTCAGGTGAACCCCTGACTAGTTATGTATAACTGTGTTAGTTTGAGATTCTCTAGCTAAAGGGGCATGGGTGTATATGTGTGTATGAGGTAGTCATTTCTTTTCTCCCAACATGACAGTGCACACAAGGGGGAAATGAGCCTCACAGCCCAGGAGTAGCTCTGAGACCTCTGGAGGGAAAAGGTGGGTAGTAGGCACCCAGGCTCCCAGGGTCTGGGGCCACTGGCCAGAAGTACTCACGATGAGGCAGATGTTGATATGTGTGCAGACCTTCCCATCTCCAGTGTATTCTGGCAAGCAGTTACAGGCAGCCTGTCCAGGATCAGAACAAAGGCATTAGTTCATAGAGTTTGTACTGGCCACATGTGCTGGGTATCACAGTCGAATTCCATCATGTGTTAGTCACGTGTTTGCAGTTGGTAACACCTATTCTACAAGGGTTTGTTCACTGTCAAGTGTTGTTTTAGCACATTTAACACACTTCACTTAGCACATTTTAGTTGAATGCTTGATCTCATGCTTGAGGTATCTTTACTGCTGAGATCACTTTTTTCTTTTTAATTCTTGGTTTATTTGATCTCTTGCCTCCCCCCCCCCCCCCTTATGGGTGAGTGTTCAGTTGAAAGGGACCTAAGCTTCATCCCACTTCCATTTATACTCGTTTCTTACTCATTGCATCTGTGCTGAGCACAGAGGCACCAGAGCCAGGAAGTACAACAGGAGGCTTTGTGGTTCATAAAGTGCACACACAAAAACAATTATCCAAACCCATGGACTGGTTGGGTAAGCAACTCAAATGAGGGTTTTAAGTTGGGGAGGTTGCATTGTCTATAGGAAACTGGGGATGTGGGGTCTGCTTAGACATCCCTACATATAGGGCTGAAACCCAGTTCATTATGTGCTGGCTAGGAGCCCTGAGGATGGGACACTTGTGTTTTTCCAAGGGGTGAAGTTTTTAACCCACATGACAGCCTCCAGCATAGTGGCAGAGGCCCCTGTTGATGTCTACTTGAAACTGGTGGAGCCAGCAGGGCTACATGGGTTCTTCCTATTCTTTCTTCAAAATAGGCCCCAAACCTATTGTCAAACCTTTGCCTAGTGCCCGCCAGCTATCTCTTCTCAGTTATTCTCTTTCTCTGCCTTAGAGCTGAACGAGCACATCTACAGTCTCTGAGCACCAAAAAGCTTATAGATTTCCCCCATTCTCTACAGTCTGGACAAAAGCTCTAGTGAATCCTAAAGGATGTGTAAGAAATTGTTGACTTCTAATTTTCTCCATAGCTAAATGCATACACACACACTCAGACATCTTTTTAAGATGATCTTTTCGCCTGCTTTTTTGCTCCTTAGATACTTGTGTGGACTACTCACTGAGAGAACTGGTACTGAGGTCTCTGAAGGACTCAGGAAGATTCATAGCATATCCACTGCAAACTTGACTTCATGACCCAATTGTAGGTATGTGAACTTTCTTACTTGGCTGTTTTGTATATTCACTATGAGGTTGAGACCGATGGAGGCGGAGCTTAAGTGTTTGTGCTCTCTGACTCCATGTCTTTTCACCTGAATCCTCATCCTCTGATGCTGGGGTTCTTTTATTTTTCCCACTTTCCTAAACCTGCTCTCTAGGAGGCACTGCACCACTTTCGGTATTCAGGACCCTATCACCAGCAGAGGGCCTATAATATGATCTTATGCCTGAGTGGTACATACGTTTCAGGGTCTTAAGCCGAAGAAAAGGATGTGGGATTCTGAACATTGGCCAGCTGAAAGAAGAGTGCTTCAGAGACCACGTAGTGCTTGTAGGTCCTTCTCTCCACTCTAGGGAGCCCCATCTCGTAGTGCCTGGTGTCCCTTACATTTCCCCTCTTTCCCAAAGAATTTTTTTTTTTTCATCATTATTGTCAGACTACCTCTGAAGAGCCTGGCAGGCATCTGTGCTCAAATTCTTTCCTTCAGATCTGTGTCTAAGACCCAGGAGTTTCCTCCCAGGAAACCTTAAGAGAAGCCAACTCACCTGGTTGGGTCCTGTCTGTGTGCACTCAGCATTCTTGTCACAGCCTCCATGGTTCTCCAAACATGGGTTGATTTCTTTAAAACAAAACACCACACTTGTCATAAGCATTGAGTCTTGTTCATAAATGAAGGCATCTTGGGGGACTTGCAAGGCTAGCTAACAGACTGAGAACTGCTGGTGTCATGTGCGATTCAGTTTTCTGGCAAGTTGGGCAGAACTAACCCCGCTGGGAGGGTTCCAGAGAGGGGTCTCACTGGGATGGGCTAATTCCAGCAGAAACACAATCTATGGGCTTTAACCTGTCCCTTTGTAGAATGAATCTGAGCAGCCGAGGACTAGACTCTTGGAGTCCCATCCACCATGGCTATGAAAGAGGCCACTTGGGAATAAAAAATAATCTTTTGTAACATTGCAACGTAATTGGTTCAAGAGAAAAGTCAACAACAAGTGCTAAACTTAAGAGGACATTTTGATAAAGAGCAAGGTACTTGCTAAAGTGCCTCTCCACCAGTTACTTATGATCATAGTAGCGGAGGAGAAACAACTACACAGTGATGAAATCAGATAGCACCTTGATGGAGGGGTCAGATTTTCATCATAAATGGGGAGATGATAAAAATCTTGGGCCTTTGTCGTGGTAACCTGAGAAGGGTGCAATGTCCATTTCATGACGTTTGGGCCTGGAACAAGCAGGCTAAATCACACCATGGAAAAAAACCTTAGACAGCCCCAGATAAAGGGCAGGCATCTACCAAATTTAAAAAAAAAAACATGTTGAGGTGGTGAACGCTAACCTTTCTGAATGTCAGTGTCATAAGAGATAAAGCAGGACTGAGGAATTGTCCCAGACAACAGGGAATTAAAGAGACATGGTGACTAAGTGTTATATCCATCCCCATATTGGCTCCCGCACTGGAGAAAAAAAGTTCCAAAGGGAAATTGTGGGTATAATTAACAAAATCAGCATTCAGATGGTGATTAGATGAAATATTGTATTGTTGAGGGATTCTCGGACAGATAGGTGGGACACTGATGCTTTTAGCAGGAAGCAGTGTTTGTTCATGCCAGCTGAAGTGGCATCTTCCTTTCGGTGTCCCTGCCAGTGCATAACAGCCATCCTTTTAGGGGCCCACACAGCAACTAAGAGTGCAAGGATTTCTTTGCCATATTTTATATCTTTTCCTCTTGAGTTGATTAGGCTCTCTTCTTTACATAAAGCCCATGTGCATGAAGGGTGGCAAAGGCATAGTTAGAGAAGTGCAGGTGGTAGTGGTGGGCACAGAAGTGTACAAGGTGGATAGGATGGACTTTGTAAGTTTTGATCAGCACTTTGAAGAGACCATCACTAGCCCATCACAATTTTATAGTTTTCTTCTAGGCAGACTTTTAGCCAAGGTGGTCAAGAAAGGACTATGTCTTGCCAAAAATCAATGTAGGGAAATTGGTCAGGGTGACCTGGGTTCTCCATGACAACCTGAAATACTTCGCTAACTACTTCTTTGTTTAGTGGCCCCCGTGGGGGGCCAACTCATCCTGATAAAGGCCAGGGATCTTTGGGCATCAACTTAACTATGGTGTTCTTGAAAGCTTTGTCATACAGTGTAGGGTTGTATGTTTACTCTGTTTGCCACCCATTTCCTTCCTCTAAGAGATGACAATTACCCACAGGAAAGGACAGGGTAGGAAAGAGGGGATCTGGATGGTTTTATTTTGCTTTGTCTTTTCTGGTCACTCTGCTTGTGGAGCTCTTTTAGATACTTCTCAGCATTGGCAGGTTGTATAAACCCTGACTTGGACCTGGCTCATAGACGTTGTGGAGAGCCCAGTACTGCTCTAAGCTGTATGAGGATCACTATGGACTGTGAATCAGGACTCCACACTCAGTTCAGCCTTTGGTTGAGTTGAAACTCTCCTGTTGACTGTCTCACTCAGTCACCATTCCTTTGCATTCAAATAATATCTGCAACCTGTTGCCTAATTGCTTCAAAGCTGGAGTTTCGCCTCCTGTGAGACAACTTGGGCAGCTCTGGGAGGTGATCAATCTCCCCCTTTGTCACTTAGGGGTAGGTTTATCAAAATGAACCTAGGTTCTAACCAGTCTGATGGGTGATGCTCTCTTGATTGGTTCCTGTACCCACCAGGTTCTTTTGTGCTCCTAGGGTTCTTGCCCTTATGTGCCAGTTGATCAGTTGGTCTGCTGGTGTTAGGGGAGGTCATTTCTCCTGGTGTCCCAGGGTTCATATCCCAGAAATAAGGGAGATGCACCATCTCTGGATCCTGGATGAACCCCCAGAAATGTTTTGGCATTCTCAGGCAGAGAGGTGGGACATCCAGACATTTATTTATTTATTTATTTATTTATTTATTTATTTAGAGACAGGGTCTTGCTCTGTAGCTCAGGCTGATCCTGAACTCACTATGGACCCCAGGCTTATAGAAGGAAGTTACATTTATTCATGCTGGCCCAGCTCAGTGGATTAACATCCAAAGACAGCCCCAGAAGTAGTGGGGTGTTGCCTATAGACACTTCAGTCCCCTTTGTCTCCCTTATATAGTAACATGCATTTTGATTGGATACTTTAAAACTACCGATCTGTGACACTAAGCCTACAGGTAGGTGAAAGGCCTACTCATGCGTACATTGGCATTCCTTTTCTTTGTTTCCCTTTTCTTTTGTCTCTGGGAGATTCTTACCATGATATCAGTAATAAATTTACTGAAGTTAGTAACAGTGTTGTGCTTATATAACAAGCTGTCCTCATTCTTAGGAAATACACAGCCAGTTAGTAGGCATACAGTTAAGAAAAATACACACAAAAGGAGCAAATGGCAAAGCAAATAAAGTAAATCATTAATAAGTGAATGTGGGTAAAGAACAAGTAGCTCTTATTTATGCTATTTCCGCAACTCTTCTTTATGATTTGTTTTTCAACTAAAAGTTAAAGTTCAGATAACTTACTCTGGTTTATCTTTATAGTAGGACCCCGTGTAGCCACTAAAATAATGATTTAATAGTATGTTTTTTCATGGAAAGTTACATTGTCCCATTGCTAAGCATAATAAACACTATGTACCATAAAGCTCCTTTCTTGTTAAAAAATACAAATACATATAGTGAAATGAGGTAACATAAAAAAACAAGAGTAGTTTTCCCTGGTATTATCTTACCATATATGCCTTCTATATATTTTTTTTTTTTGCACTAGGAGTGTGCTACTTGGACAAAAAATGAGCTAATGAAAATTTAAAGATTCAGCCACCACTACAATTTTTAATTGGAAAAATTTCTGTTTCTCTTTCCATAGTGATATTGGCCACAATGTGTCTTTATAACGTGTGGCCACATCATATCCACATATTTTCTCATACCCGATACTTTCTTGCCAGCAGTTAAATGTCCTAACAGCAACACTTAATAGGCTCTGACTTTTAAACTGTCACTTCCAGGTGAGTGGGGGTGGTTGCCTACCGAGGCACATGATGCCATCGCCTGTGTAGCCGGCCTTGCACACGCACACCCGTTTTCCTGGGGTGGTTCTTTTACAGTCAGCTTTGGCAGAGCATCCCCCATTGTTGGTCTCACAGGCATTGATCGCTGTAGATGAGAGACAACATACAGACCAGAAGTGGGGTGGGTGGGTGGAAGAAATCTGTTGATGCCTTTTTATTTGGGTCATTGAGAAGTAGATGATACTTCAGAACTCTTCTGACAGGCATTAGGTTAAACATGGCTAATTCCCCCAAGCTGAGGGCAAGAGAAGCACTGCAGTCCTTTCCTCTTCTTACTGCAGGAAACATCTGGTAACTAGAGTCAGGGTACCTGGTGTCATGGGACAATCCTTGGGTAAAACAGTCAGAAAGCAGATTGAAGCTGGGCCTGGTGACACACACCTGCAAGCCTGGCACTCAGGGAGACCAGTGTTGGAGGATTGCAAGATTGAACCCAGCCTAAGCAATGTAGTGGCTTAGAACTTATCTCAAAATAAAAAAAAATCGGAGAAACTGAGAATGTAGCTCAGTGAAATGACCCTTGGTTCTATCCCTAGTAGTGAGGGTGCCAAAGTCTGCCAGGACTTGGTGATCAAGAGAAAAAGGATGCTAGGAGTTTCTTTTTTTCTAGCATTATGTGTTAGGCACCAAAACAACTAGAACTCACATTCCTAGCACTTACAGGTTTTGATCTGGATTACAAATAAAAACTCGACAAAGGGAGTTCTGTTATAACAACTTGCAGATGAAAAAAGTGGTGCAGAGCACAGTCAAGTGACTTTATCAAGGCAACATAAATTATAAGAACTTGTGCTCAAACTGGGAAGACTACAGAGGAAGTGGAGGCTTTAGCAGCTACGTGTTCTTCCAAAGGCCATTCCACCTCCACGCCACTGCAAGGAAGACAGCTTTCCATTCATTTTACAAGCGAGTGAATGGGACTCAGAGTACTTAGATGATCTATAAAAGGCAGAGGAGGAGGAGGCATCAGAACCTTTTCTGGGTCTAGCCACACCGTTGGCCAATCAAACCCTTTTCTAGTCAGTCTTGGCAGAGCTTCCCCTTGGCAGAACATTGCTTTGGCCACACCCCTGACCAATCAAATCTGTGGAGTTTAAAGCAAAAGATTCCAGTGTCTCTCAAGGTTGTGATTCATTGCTCAGAGTGCAGGGCAGCTGCATGCCAAAAAAAGGTACAGTCACCTGCCCACCCCAAAACCAACATGCCCAACCATGAACAGCTAGTTTCCTGCCCCTGGGCACCATCAGCTGCCTGATTCCATGCAATTCCCCCACCAATGACTGGCACCAGCCTCTGAGGCCATTCAGTGTCAGCCACACAGAACTCTCAACCACCCATGCAAGTCTTGGTGGCCATGGCAAATTCCTCCTTTGCTTGCCTGTGCAGGTGGTCCCATTCCCTTGGAATCCAGCTGCGCATTTGCATGAGGCTGTGCCATCTGGGTTGAGAAGGCAGCTACAAGGGAGAGGCAAATAGTGTTTGTAGAAATTGTTCAATATCTCACCGTATGACTCACAATACCTCTTGGTTCCCAGCATTCTGAGCCTTGACTCCAGATGGCACTCAGACTTTCTGTCCGTGGCTTGGGAGGAGAATGCATTCCTGGCACAACCCCTCACAGACAGCTGAAACTGCAGTCATCAGGCAAACTATAGAGTATTTGTATGTAGGCAGCAGCCCAGGAACAAGGACAGCAGCTACCAATCATGTGAGAGCTTCAGATGTGCTAGCAGCTGAGCTTCCTGCATTCCTTCACGTCATCTTTGCACTATCCGATAGCCCTAGCAAATCTGAGTTATTATCATTCTCATTTACAGATGAAGAATCAGGCTTAGTTAGTGTAAATATTGGATTCAAAAACATGCAATCAGTGAAAAAGGAGTTGATGTTGAGTTTGGGTCTGATTTCAGATTCTGAACCCTTCATGAATTCATCAGGCTTCCTGGAAGTTGGAAGTGTGAACCTTACTGGGATTGGGAGTATGAAGGTAAGGTTTGGCTGTACACCAGGAGCAAGGTGGAACCAAGACTGCTGGGATTTCATAGCTATGTGAAAGAGTCCTGGTTGCTTAATTGGGCATAACAATTGACATTTGGGCAATATGCCTGGTAAGTCAGATGGCAGCCAGTTGAAAGGTCAGAGATGATCTCATTACGAATATTTTCCATTCCATACTTAAATTTATCAAAAATGATAACAGGAAACTATTTCTCTGAGTATACAAACTTGGATGGAAACTATCAGGAAGGAATCTCTCTTGCACTGTCCCCAAAGAAGGCTAGAGGGTACCTACTTGGCACTGGTGTGGCATGTCCCGTTGCAGTTGTCTTTTGTGATGGCTGAAAAACAGAATCAGTTGCATACTTGAGAACTTTCTTTTGGTACCTCATGTTAGGAAAAGACTTCCTTCCTTGGAAATAACTGATACATATCATGTTAATCGTGTAAATCCTTTTTACATTGGCTGATAGGGAGCTCAGAGCCAAATCTGCAGATGAAACGTAATGAGTGGAGTGTCTCTTGTTTCCCAAGCCCTGGTACGTGCTAGGCGGTGAGACACTAGGGTGTAGAAAATACAGGACTCTCCTTTGAACATGACAGTGAGCGCTAATGACTCGTATTGATGGCTGTTTCTTTCCCTGGGTTTTGATTTTCTCTATTTATATTTTCTATTGTATTCTTTCTAATTGTATTCATTCTAGTTTTATATTATTTTATTAGAGAGTGCCAAGCAAACCTATAATTGTAATTAATATTAATTTTTTTACAAGTGTAGAAAATAGCCCTGGCCTGACGCACAGCAAGTATACAATATTCACTCATTGTATTAATTTATAAATATTCCGGGTGCTGCATAAGGTTGCTATTGGATGCCCAGCTAACAGATATTTCCTGATAGGCAAGAATCCAAAAAGAAATAACTAGAGATGAGGAGAAGAGTACCCTTTGGGCACTATGCTCATGTGAAGAGTTTAAGGATGAAATCTCATTAATCTCGGCCATGTCACATATATTCTAACACAGAGATCTGGTCCCAGAAGGGATATATATGTATTTTGTTGTGCTAGAGGGAACATTTATAGATTCAGATTGGCTGGAGTGGATGCAAGGGGATACTGTGCCTCGTATTTGTGTGCTTCCTTGCTTGTCTACCTCTCCCTGTTGAAGTCCTGATCATCTTTTAGGTAGTACTTTCTGGGACATGCTTTAATTAACTGGTACTGGGGCCACAGTGTACTCTATGAAGAGGGACTTGGTTGCTTTATCTGGCTGCAACAGGAGGGATTATCGATGTTTGCCATGGGCTCCAGGGTGGGGAGTTTGCAGGCACACAAAGGAGTTGTCTTACAACTATGCTTCCTGTCTTTACTTTAGTGGCATTTTCTTTTCTAGACTGAAAGCTTCTTGTGAGAGGAGTGTGGAGACAGAGAAAGAAACGAAAGCTGAACTATTAGGCAGCTGCCAGTTGGGGCGCAGCCTCTGTACTGCACTCCGCTGCCTTAATTCAGGCTTTAGTTAATTGCCTCCTGCAGACTTGACACTTCCACACTGTTCCTTGTCCCTGTAAATGATGTTGGTTCTCTATGTGCCATGTCCTTACAAGCACCTAAGGACAGTAAAAGGGAACCTATTGTGTCTATCTTAGCAATTCATCTAGGTTGTGTTCCTGATTGTCTGACCATGACTGCCTCCTGGCCCTTCTTAGGCCACTTACATCTGGGCTCTGAGCCCTAATATTTGATACCTGCTCCAGGATCTCTCTTTGGCCTGGGATCACTCAGTCTTCTATTTCAGTGTTTCAACCACCTCAGCTCTGTATTTCGTAGATCGCACAGTCACCTGGAGCTTTGGGCAGTAAACCTCTCCACATCCCTGGAGCCCTCACAGGGGTTGGGGGTGGGTAACTCTCAGAGGAGGGTACATCCTCCAGGGTTATTCTCTCCAATCCAGTGTTTGAATGATTTATTTTGGGTGCAAAAAAAATCATACTGCACTTTTGTCTCAAACCCTCCAGTGACTCTCCACGGGTGTTTGTCTAAGGCCCAGCCTGTGTGTGCTGGGATGATCTGGCTCCTGCCTGCTCCTCCAGCCTGTTCTCCCTTAGCTCTGTTCCTCTTTTAGCCTGGATTCCTCATAGCCTTCAAGCTTTTGGTTCCTCACATGTGCAGCTTTCCCACATCGTTGTGCTACTACTCCATGAGCTGATTTCTACTTGAAATTCTCCTCCCTCCCTTTCCCCTCACTTGGAGCAGTCAGAAGCATCAGCACCAGTTGGGGAGGTTGAAGAAATGGGCCTTCTCAGATCCTGATCCTGAGACAGGTAATAATACTACCCCTGGAGGGTGACTTGGCCATGAGTAGCAGAACTGTTCCCTCAAGTGCCAGCTCCTGACTCAGAAATGCCATGTCTGAGGATTTAACCAAACACAATAATAAGGCAAATGTGGCAAAATGCACATAGAATATGCTCATTGTGGCACTGTTTATGGTAGCAGAAGACTGGTTTTAAAAAATAGGCAGGCTCACTTTGAGAGCCCTTGCCTAGCACCCACAGGGCCCTATGAAAGTGTTAAATATTAATGATGTTTATCTACATTTGATTACATGGAAAAATGGCCACTATCTACCATGAAGGGAAAAAAAAGGCTATAAAACCCTGTGTAGAATCAGGTCCCCTACACATATATTTATTGACCTAGAGAAAGGTTGGAAAGCTAATACAAAATATCAGGAATATTTTTTTTTCCTGACTGGGGAGTATGAGACTTTTTTTTTTTTCTTTCTGCTTTTCTTTATATTTCAAACGAGTTGCTATAAGGAGGAACCACTCTTAGTGCCAGGAGAAACAATAAACACATCCTTTCTGTTTTAGAAAGAAAAAAACATAGCTGCATAGAGCGGAGCTAAGAGCAGGGCATAAACAGGAAGGGCTGTTCTTACCACTGTCACACCTCACTCCTCTCCAGCCAACGTCACATTCACAGGAGCCATCGCCAGAGGGTCCCTGGTTGCATCTCCCGTAGACACAAGAACATGCTAAGTGGGAAAACACCGCAAGTAATCAGGCTCTGACCCAAGCTCAACCCTCAGTCATCATTTTCTGGGTGTACTTCACTGCACTCCATTTTCCAGCTTGGTTGTAGGAAATACTGTCTTTCATGGAGGGCTAGAGTCAAGGAAGGGCTGAGCACAGGTGTGAGGGATGAAGATGAACAGGTGAACCTGATCATGCTTCGACAAAGCATCTCACACACAGTTCTGTGGGACTGTGACCCTAGCAGTGGGAGAGTGTCCTCAGCCAAAGTTATCTGAGGATCCACTCTTTATGTGGGGGTTCCTTGGGATGGAACCCAAAATTAAATGAAGGCATGTCTGTTCCCTAAGGGTCAATCTCAAAAGTAGCTCACTTGGTATAGATTTATATCAGCCTGGTGTGCACTGCCTTCTTTGATAACAGGAAGTACTGATTTTTTTTGTTGCATAGCAGGGCACCAAACCTGTGAGTGATAGCTACACATGGATACCTGTCCAAATCATTCAGCTTTGGGACTTTGAGGGTCACCCATGGATGTCAAGTTATAAACTCCTGCACACATGCAAGCATAAACTTAAAATAACAGGAATAAATCAACACTTTAATTTCAGTGGTATGTGGGCCAGTTTTAATAATCCAATTATATATTAGTTTTGCCTGGCTTAGACTAGTTGATGTGGAAAGAGTGATTGCTAAGTTTATAGGTTTTAGTACCAGGAAGAAGGATGATTTGCTTATTAATCATGGAAAGGGGAACTTCTCTTTCCCCTTATAGGACCCAAGAAAGTTATGTGCAAAAATGCAGATAACTTGGCTCAAGCTGATCACTAATTTTTGGCGCAAAGCAGCAGGCTTTCTGATAGTGAGTGAATCAGTAGAGCAATATGTTCATAAAAGACACTTTGATTTAAAAGCAAGGGATTAAAGGCATTCAAATCTCAGTACTGCATCTCATCAAGCTAAAGTCATTCAGCTTATTTGCCTTAATATCTTCATCTTGAAAACGGGCATACTGATACCAAAGGATGTAAGGTCCCTGTGTGGATTGAATGAAACAGTGTGAACAAATCTGTTTTTCAAACTGAACAGAGTGAATAAAGGAAGTTTAAGCACAGTGGTTAGGGTACACAGACAAATAGAGAAACTTGGTTGGTTGGGTTACTGGTGAACAGGCTGGGAGTAGTTTGGTAGGTCCAGGCCAATGACTGAAAATGTTTAGAAACATGGCCCTATGGAAACAACACGACACCAGAGATTGCCTTTTCCCTGCATATTGCTGGTAAGTTTTGGCAGTTGAGAGTCTGGCGAGTGTGAGGTGGTGCATACCTTGGTCACAGTGGATGCCATACTTGCCCTCCATGCAGGTCTCACAGGCTGTTCCGCTGAATCCCTGCCCACATTGACACACACCGGTGCCATTCACACCATCCAAACAGACCCCGTTTCCGAAGCAGACATGCTGGCCATCCCCAGGACAGGCCTGGCACTGGGGACCGAAGAAGCCGACGCAGCAAGCTCGCGTCTGGAATAGAGGACACAAACTTAAAGGAGCACTTCCATGATTTGGGTTGTGGGTGGGGGGGACTCCTTGTGTTCCTCACACTAACCCCTTCTGGGGGTGTGTGTGTGAGGGAACCCTTTGAGGACTGGGTGAGGTGTGGCAGTTTCTGGGCACAAGAGATAGGGTAGAAGTCTCCACTTAGAAGGCAGGAAAGAGGGAAAGAGATAGGCTGTGGAGATGGGAGGATGAAGAGTGAGAATAGAGCGGCACCAGGGACAACTAAAGAACACAGCATGATGCTCAGGGATTGGGAGAATCAGTGGGTTTTGTCATCCCCATTCTGAGCCCCTTTGCTTTGAAGGCTGTTCACTCACTGCTGGAGGTAGGTCTCTGTGGGCTCTGTGGGCATCTTATGAGAGACTGTCTTGTCATTCTGGAAAGCCCAGTAGGATGTTTGGTCTTTACTGTTTTTATTCTCTAGTTCATTAAGACCCAAATCTCCTCTAGCTCAAAGCTCCACAGCTTATAGGCTATTACTGTCTAAATAAAAAATGGCCCCCCCTCCCCAAACTCCCATTTGTTTGGGAGGAGATTGGATCATGGGGATGTTATGCTCCATGTAGATACATCCATAGATGAGAATAGTAGCCAAATATGCCCACTGGAAATGGGGCCTGGTTGGAGGGGGTCGCTGGGGGCGTGGCTTTGAAGGGTATATTCTTGCCCCCAACTCCTCCCTTTTCTGTCCGCTTGCTGGCTGCCACGGGTTGAACAGCCTTCCTCTGCCATGCCCTCCCACCACGCCATTTCTGTCTTGGATCCAGGCAGCCACAGGCTGAAGGCATGAGCCGAAATCATCTTCTTTTCCTTTGAGTTGTGGGTGTTAGGTGTTTTATCTCAGTGAAGGGAAATCCGACTAATAGAAGGGCCCAATCACCCATTTCTGCTTAAACAGGCAGAATATGTGTCTGGTTTCCTGGGACAGGAGCAGGGCACGGAATTATAAAAAAATTTCCTGCAAATTCTGAAGTGATCCCAGGAGGTCCTCCTGAGCTTTGGGATCTCATTCGTTAAATGGCCACTTGTGCCTTGTCTTTCTTCAGTGAAAGGCCATTTCTCAATCTGGTGGTGAGCACAGGGGTGCCTTCTGTCAGATCCTGACCTTCATTATACAAGTGAATGCTACAGTGTTTAGCCCTTCTGGTTTACAGAGCCATTTCTAAGTTTCACCTTTACCGCTACCACTCTGAATGACTAGGATGAAATGGTGAGGAGCCAGGGGAGGTGGTGAGAAGACGACATGCAGAATTCTGTTGAAAAGTCTCAAACGCCACCTGCCCCCCTTGCATTGCCCAGTGTTGTGGAAGCGGTTAGAAGGATGGTCCGATAGCTATACTCACGATGACAGTCTTCACGCACTTAGGCCGGCACCCAATGAAAACAGATCTCTTTCCCAACAAATAAAAGCTATAGACACATCTATCCATGTCACCAGCCTATAAAATAGTAATGATTCTGTCAGCCTTTTAGTTAGAAAAAAAAAAAAAACAGTTTCTGATTTCCCAAAGTGACTAAGGAGGCAATACATTTCTGACTGAATGGAATGTTCTGGAATGTGTGGCTTCTCCATGCTGCTTCACAAGCAGGGAAACACAAAAACTGGCAAACACAGGAGTGCCAGGTTAAAAAAAAACAAAAAACAAAAAAACCCCGCAAATTCTTTACAGCAGTACACTGTAAGATAAGTGCTTTTCTAGAAGATTGATTTGAGGTTGGGAGAATCATGGAATAAACAAGATAGAAATGTTGTTCCAGCCCTGTATATTCATTGATCTAAACCTTGAGGTTTATTTGTTTATTGATTTGTATTCCACCTTGGTTGAACAAGGGATTAAATTTGCTTACAAAGATCATATTCTTATTTCCTTTTAGGTACAAGGGACCTACTTCTTAGGAGCAGTCTTTCCAAGGTGGTGGTTGGGTGGAGGTGGTGCTATCACCATTGCCTCAGCTATGTCTGAGATCATCAGGCATTGGATTCTCATAAACAGTAGGCAGCTTTGATGCCTTACATGCACAGTTCACCGTAAAGCTTACACTCTTTTAAGAATCTGATGCCATTGTTGATGTGAGAGGAGGCAGAGCTGAAGTGGTACTGTACATGATGAGGGATGATGTGAAATACAGGTCAAGCTTTGCATGCTAACCTGCCATTCACCTTTCTGCTGTGTACTGTGGTCTGTGGCCTGGGGTTGGGGAACCTTACATAAATCTTTTACTTTTTTTAAACAAAGATTTATAATTATAATATACAAAATCAAATTAAAACTCAAATGAGAGAATAGCCATTCATTTTTGTTATTGTAAACTATTACCCTCATTTTCTGGAAGGTACACAAGTGTTTATTTTTTGTAATGGCTGTTACGAGAAGCAGCTTTTACAAATAATAGCTGTAAGGACCATGGATGGGTAGTTAGTTCAAAGACATGTCTACCTCCTTGTCTGCATGTGATTCTTTAGACAGTTAGTTGGAGTTTCAACTACCTAAGGAAATCAGGAAATCAGGCCTGAATGCATCAGGCTAGATGTGAGTTTGACTAAGTTTGAATATGATGTCTGGCTTCCACAACAACCTTTTCTTTATTTTGTTGCTTTCACTGGCTACTATGTCAAAGAAGTGAAAAAATTTCTTTCTTTATTGTATTAATTTATTGAATTAATTTCTTTACAGTTATTAAATTTTGTCTTGACCCTTCAAAAATGCATGAATATTATATGAAGATTTATCTTGTATGACAAAGTGGAATTAAATTAACACATAGTGAAGAAATGAGGTCAGGAAAACGAGCTATCCTTGAGATCCACTCTCTACTACGGACTCCCTAGGATCTGGTCGCTTTTCCACAAAACCAGACAAAATACTTACACGTGGCTTGGTGCCGAGTGGGCAGATCTGTTGCTGGTTACAGTTCCCACACTTTCCCTTGGTAAAATAGAAGCGAAGGGGGCATTTCAGGGTTATCAATTTTAGTGCCAAATGAAGCTGTAAATATTCCCTAGAGCTTGGAGATGGAAGTTTTAGAATGTACAGTTGAAAATCATGGGAGATTGTCTGGCCAATCTCTCCAATGTTCTTTGATACACACACTTCAATTACCTCAAGTCTCAATAATACTTCCTCCCTACCTCCCAGTTTTCTTCTGATTGTAATAATCCTTTAAAGTGGGGAGAGGTTTAACTCACTTCGTTTGTTGAAAGCCCCATTTAATGAACTGGTCCAGAGGTGAACATTGTGCATGCACAGTGCCCAAACTTGGGAGTATGAGGCCCAGCTGAGGGCTGCAGAGTCAGGATGCTCCAAAGAGGTAATACATACAAAGAGCAAGTGCTGTGAGTGATATACACTCTTAAGTGCTGCCTGTCCCTAGAATAGGAGGCCAATGCATCTAGTTGTTAACCTGATACATGGGCAGTCTATGGGTGTTCAGAGTCTTGGCTCTGGGGCCAGGCTACTTAGGTTTGACCCTCCCTTTCTCCACTAGCAGATGTGTATATATGGGTGTGCTACTTTTCTGTGGCTCATTTTCTATCTGTAAAATGAGAATAGTCATAGCAGCTAGTTCTGGGGAATTGCCAGAATAATGTGGTCAGTGTGTGTAAAATATTTCCACAATCTGGCCCTCAGGATGCATATGGCCTTCACAATCATTTGTTCTGGCACAGCCAAGGCACTTGTCACATTAGGGGTGTGTTAATTCTATGACAGTGGAATGATTTACCAAATGCTGAAGATCAATTTTTAAGCTGGTGATTTTGTATGGATTGTGATTAATGTCATAAATATCCAAATGGCCCTTGGCAGAAGCAGAAAGGTTCCCCACCCCTGCAAGTGAAAACCTCCATGATTTACTTGCTACGGGACACTGATATTTCTCTTCTGGTAGTCCATGCTTGGCCAATACCTGTCGTAGGTGCACCTGAGACCCCTCCCCACACCTGTGCCAAATGTGGCGTGTTTTCTTCTTGAGGACAGCCATGGCCTCAGATGCTAGCTCAACAGAGCCCTCCAGGAGGCTTTTCCTAGATGCCCAGGTACAAGGTTATAAGTTCATTGAAGACTGGGTCATATCTTATTTAGAACGTCAGCCCAATATGCACCTTAGTATATCAGAGGTGCTCACTGGTTAGTTTTGGGACTGAACTGAGATATTCTAGTAGAAGACTCTCTAAGCTTATGAAAAATAAGCCATCACCCATTGTGATATCATCAGCCCCAGGTCCAACTTACTTTTAAGACAGTGGTATCATTAATATCACATCTATTCTTCTGAATTTCCAAGACTTTCCCCAAGCCATGAATCACTCCTTTGTCCGTGGCTACGTTGGTGTAGTTTATTGGAGCATCATTTACATAGATCTGTGAATACGAAGGTTAAATGTGATTCTATTGGAGTGATTGTAAGGGAAAAGGGAAGGAGGTAATGGAGACTCTCAATATGATAAAGGCCAATGTGATATTTCCCCGAAAGTAGCACATTGTAGTGAACAGAGCACTGGCTTAGGTGAGGATAGTCATGGTCCTGCCCCTGGTACCATCTAGCTGTATGACATTGGGTCAGTTACTTTAATTTTCTCTTTTGTAGAAGGAAGAGTTGTTCCAGATAATATCCAGGTTGTGTGTCCTTTTCTTAAATTACTTGGTTTATTTCTCTTTTTTGGAAAAATACTGCCTTCTGATCCTTATGTTAGTGCCCATTGGTAAGTGTGTGCACTCAGTTGTGCTGTGCTGTGGTGACGGTATGATGGTGAAGGTTTCCATAACCAGAACACAGAGAATGCGACCTCTCCTTTCAGCATGTCTCCACTTTATGGTAATCAGCAGGCAGTGCTCAGAGCGTCTCAGTGACGTGTATATAAGGGTTAAACTAACCAGGTTTTTAAAAAATGGCATGTTTGGGTCTGTCTTTGCCAAGAGTGTGGTCCATAAACATTCCAGACCTAGGAATTAAGTCAGTATCTAAATGCTGCCAAGTCAAGTTCAACTTTAAGTTGTAACTTGTTTTGTTTTGATTTGTTTTAGAAAAGGATATTTTAATGATTGATTAATGAAAAATAAATGAAGGACATTAATTCATTAAGATATAAAGAATATGATTGGAAGTCATTTTTAAAAATGTATAAGTGTAGCAGGACTGAGGCTGGGAGAGGGAGAAAAGTTATTGTGTTAAATATACATCAAATTATTGTCCAGAAATATTTAAAAATACATAAAATAATACATAAAATAACATCTTTAATGCTCCTCACTGTAGCAGTATTAAGATAGTACTTCTAAGTGCTTAAATTTAAATCCTCCTTTAATGTCTATTTGAATTTTGTGATGAACTGTGACTGAGCTCCACAGGGGTTCCAAGATCTGTGTTCATCTGGAAACCATCAGAAAGCTTTATTTGGTCCAAAATGCTGAGCTGTTTTAAAGTACCCCATAGCAGAATATTTGATGTTGCAATACTGTTTAATTTGGCATTAAAACAGTCTGAATCATTTCTGTCATGAGATAGAACTAGAGAATTATAGGTTGCATTGAAAGTTTGATTTAAACATACCCACTAGTTTAGAAAGCATATTTCCTACACATACATTATCATAAGACACAGTAGATGATGATCAGTAAAAGCAAAGCCTCTGAATAATTCTTGCCCTACATCAGAGAATTTCTGAGCAAGTGGTAAATGAACATCATGACACAGAAATTGATTGAACTAATGGCACTGGACTATCCATCTCAATGGGGTGAGATAAAAGGCAAAAAATAACGAAAATAGAGACAACTCAAATTATATCAGTAACGTTATTGCCAAGCCAAGAAAAATTAAAAAGATCGCTTTAAAGTTATTGCACGATATGTAGGCTTATTTGTAAGAACAAGAGGAAGGTATTTGAAGTTATTCGTGAAGTAATAAAGTGGGAATGTCCATTTTTTTTACCCCCAAGTGGATAAAAATTTACTTATGATTCAATAGTGATACCACTGTAGAAATTGTTTTTAAGATTGCACTTTTTTTGGTCTTTTTTTTTGCTCTTCAGCTGAAAAGAGATATAGACCACTCAGAATCCAAACTTGTAAGCCATAAGATTATACTTTTTTAAAGAAGGAACTTATTATTATTATTATTGTTTTTTGAGACAGAGTCTCTCTGTAGCCTAGGCTGGTCTTGAATTCTCTGTAGAACCCAGGCTGGCCTCAGACTCAGGCAATCCTCCTGCATTAGCCTCCCCAGTGCTGAGATTATATGTGTGTATCACCACATCTGGCTTATGTGGTGCTGGGGAATCAAACTCAGGGCCTTGAGCTTGCTAGGTAAGAGCTTTACCTCTGAGCTATTCCCTCCAGCCTCCAAGAATGAATTTATTAAACAGAGATTTATGTTTGAAATGTTATCTCTCTATAGTTAAATAGTCCCAGTAATCTTTTTATGAATTTTAATCATTTAAATATTTAGCGATTATATGAGATAAATACTGGAATGCCAGCGTGATGGTCACTTGGTTCTAGTACTGCAGTCTCGATAACTGTACAGTGATAATTACATAAATCCATTTAGTTGTTGGGTCCTATGTGTGTCTGATTAGACTCCTTATATCGTGGAGTTAATGCCATACCCTGGAGATAAGGGACTTTCCAGGTTCCCTTCTGTCCTGAGGACTGTTCTGGTGGGGAGTGTCCAGTGGGTTTGCTGTATCAGTGCAGAAGTTCCCCTGCCTGTTGGAATTCAAATACCACAATCCGTAAGGCTACACTGGCTATGGAAAGACTGACCACAGGGCAGGTAAGAGGGGGCTTGACAGTCTGGCTTAGTCATTACATCTTAGTCAAATGCAACTGTTTTGTGTTGATAAAGCACTGGAGAGATTATTCCAGTGTGGAAGAGATGAGGATTTGTAAGAACTAAGCGTGTGTTTCTGGGTTACAGATAAAAGCATCACACCTGGTCGTTGTGAATAAAGAAGCCAAGGAGGTAGGAGAAGCCCAGCATGGTTTCCCGGTGCATGCCATTGTGCAGATCATTCTTCAGGAGTTTCTCCTCCAGGACTACATGATACCGGAGTACGTCCTCTCCCTGTACCATACAGAGGAATGAATGTCAGTCACAGACCTGATGCCCACTGTGCCAGCATCACAGGGATCACAATGAGGAGAAATGGCATGCCCAAGTATGAAAATCCTGGAGCCACCACTACATACAAAATAAGTCATGGCCAGTGAATGCGGGTCCTAAATACCTGGGGAGATTGTTTAGACCTGTTCTGCAAGGAATGGGATCCAACCGCTGGCTTTAAGCCATAGCACATCATGATTGAAATCTTCTAATTAATTCACAAATCCCTTTGACAAACTTTGTCCCTAAATGTTAGTTATCCAGAAGACAGAAAAGAAGAGAAGAGGGAGGAGGAAATGATCCATCCTTCTAGGTCCAGATGCCCACAGCTTGCCTGATTAGGGCCAGGGAGAAGCCAGGTATGGGGAGGACCACAGGGACCCTGCCTGTCTGTGTCTATAGGACCAGATAGGTGACTTCAGGCTTACACACTGAACATACAGTAGCTCTGGCTCAGGAGAAAGAGTCTGCATGAATCTTTAAATACATGGATATGGACAAGTGGGTTTTGATGAATCTATAGAGCATGACACGACAAATCTGTTGACAAACCCTTGACAATGTACATCACTGACGAATTGCAAATGTCAAGGGTGTGAATTTATGGAAAATAACTTTCCTGGCTGTTATTCCTGATACCTACTAGAGCTGTCAGCTTCTTCTCCCTGACGTACTTCTCAATGGCAACATTATTTGGAGCAAACACGGTGTAAGTGTCGGCAGCCTCAATTACATTAGCCAGGTTGTATTGCTGCACAGAAAAGAGACAAGAGTGTGTGAGGGATTCCTGTACCCAGGTGACCCCAGTGAAGCAGCCGTGCCAAGAACGTGGTACTTGCAATGACATATCCCCGGAAGATGGAGTAGTCAGGCATCTGTCCCAGCCGGGTGAGCAGGTTTGGTAAGGTGCCAGTTAGGCCTCTTTGGGGAACCAGCACCTGGGAAGAGAACCCCCAAAACTCTGGTTAGCATGCTTTGTTACCATTTGCCGCTCACAGATACATACAGAAGCCCTATCCATTTCCGTAAGTGGTAAAAGGAATGAATATTAAAAGTGTTTTGTTTATTCATGGGATAAAATTTTTCTGGAATGCAGAGTGACAATGCTGGAAGGAATCTTGAGATGTTCACTTTTCTGTTTTGACTTTAAATTATTTCTTCCCAGTTAGACAAAAGTTCACCTTGCACAAAAGACTTTACAGAGCTCCCTGAGGGATCTACTCTACCTTTCATTAATCTACCCTGTTATGGAGGACCTGCAAAAATAACTGAAATGCAACAGGTTGCACCTAAAATCTATTTGTAAAATTCTTTCATTCATTCTTTGGGCTCTTCATTTATTTTCCTGCCTGTATTAAGTCTACTGTAATCTAATAGCTTGTATCTGCCTTGTAAACATGTTTTGCTTGGCTCATGCAATGTGATAAAAATAGAACATTCTTACATAAAAATTTAGATTTCTGACTGCTTTTTAAAAACATAAGAATGTGTTACCATGAAGAACATCCAGCGGTGAAGAGTGGCAGCAGGTGCCTTTATCACAGTCCCCACCACCCCCTCTTGCCTTCCACCTGTCCCCCTCACCCACTGTGCTGTCCCTCTCAGCACTGTTATCCTAGGGATACAGGCTGTTTGTGTTAGGGAAGGCTCCACTGAGAGGGCGGGACTTGAATTCATCTTCACAATAATAACTTTAGTGAGGGAGATGGGTCAGCTGCCATGCTGCTGAGTCTATCACAAAATGTAAGAATAGAGGCCAGGTGTGGTGTTACGTGCTTAAAATTCTAGCACTTGAGAGGCTGAGGCAGGTTAGAGCACTGTGAGTTCAGGCCAGCCTGGGCTACACAGTAAATTCAGGCCAGCCTGGACCACATGGTGAGACTGTCTCAAATGAACAAATGAACCAACCAAAGATAGAAAGAAAGAATAGAGAAGAAGTAATGTTGTGTTTGAAAGGTATCTTAGTGCTTTGGAAAAGGAAAATTCTCTGAATAAGAAATCTTACTCTGCGTTAAATTAAGTCATAGTTTTTGTTTTTGTTTTGAGACAGAGTCTCACTCTGTAGCCCAGGCTGGTACTGAATTTACTGTGTAGCCCAGGCTAGCCTTGGACTTAAGACAATCCTGCCTCAGGCTTTCAAGTGTTGGGATTATATGCGTGTGCCACCACGCCCAGCTTTATGTAGTGCTGGGAACTCAAACTCAGGGCCTTGTGCTTGGAAGGCGGGTGCTTTAACTGCTGTGCCATTCCTCCAGCCAAGTCATAGTTTTGTACAGCGATGAGTAACTTGCTTAAAATACTTATTAATGCTTCTTGGTAATGAGATGCTTGCAAGTTCTTTGCAAAATAGTAGGTCCAGGAGTCTTAAAAATAGCCCCTCTTTTCTGGAAAGAAATAGTTGACATTTTCTACAATTTAAGATAAAAAAGTAAGTTGGGCATGGTGGTGCATGCCTGTAATCCCAGCACTCAGGAGGCTGAGGCAGGAGGAGTGCTATGAGTCCAAGGCTAGCCTGGGCCCCATGGTGAGTTCAGGACCTGCCTAGGTAACAGAGCAAGATTATGTCTCAGAAAAAAAAAAAAGAAAGATAAAAAAGTGAGAATCTGAGTGTCAAGTGAGAACAATTTGAATTAAAATGCAAGTAGTTGTTTCCCCTTAGTCTTCTGCCTGCTGAAAGTTCCCAATGTATCTTAAATTCTAACTTTCATTTTAAATGAAGATCCTAGTACAGATACTAAAAATTGTAAGGTTGCTTACAGCCTCGTTTTGACTGTTCTTTTAAATATTTTTCTATTTCATACCTATGAATACTGTTGAATGGAGACTTAGAAGAATGAAAACCTCCAAGTACTTTTTCTACCCGTTTTTCTTTATTCCCCTTCTTTTTCGGGTGTGAATGCAGACAGGGGACTAAACAGTGATTTCTCAGTGCCAGAGGCTTGTGGGCTCTTCCAGGCACAAGAGAAGTACCACTCGTGGCCACATTTGACAGGAAGCCTGCTGCAGAATATAGCCTCAGTAATGGTCACTGAGTCTAAGTGAATGAAAACAGCCTCTTGATGTCATTTTAAAACAAAGACAGTGAGGCACAATACAGATTATGTTTATGGGCTATTGGGAAGGTCATGATGTGTTTTTCTGTGTTTTTTCAAAGGTCATCTATTTATATAAAGAGCAAAGATCAATCAGCGATATATTGCCCATTTTCTTCCATAACCTTTTGCCAACTCTCAGTGAGCTTCATGATTCTTTGTTCACAGAAGGACCTGTCCTTATTGGCAGAAATATGAACAAGGTGCTGATTGACAACCTCGTCTGAATTGGAGGTTATACCATGCAAGGAGTCTTTTAGAGTGAAATAAGCTGAAGTCAGAGTGGAAGGCCAGGTGAGTATGTGGATGTGGCAGTGAATCTTGTCCCAACTCTAATTATTTTTTATGGGCGATCAAACTTACGTGTGGTCTCTAGTTGTCTCGATGAAACAACTCCTTTACAGTTAATGAACATATCGCAGATGTTTGTGTATGCCATCACACAAACTTCTTTTGAGTTCACGAGGGACCCAAATATCAAGGTGCTTACATATCCCAGCCTCCTCGGGTGGTTGCTAATAGCTGAGTGATGGGTGTTCGATGTTTCTGCCATCCCTTGTGTCGTGTAGTGTGGGTTTGACTTGATCAGTCATCAACCATAGTGGGCCTCCTTGACTGAGGAATGTTGTTGAGATAAAAATGACCAGCATGGAATTTTTCATGAGCCATTGTTGGCCTTGCCGTTCCTGTAGAGCACTGTCACCATGTACTGTATGCAACTTTCCGCAAGCTTGGCTTGTGTTCTTCCTTTTGTGGAAGTGAAAAATATGGTGAAGATGTTGGTCTTCTATCATCCGTTTGTTGTGACATCTCCAGAACTCAACCGAACCACTCAGTTGTGAATGAAGCTAGAATTGTTAACTGCCACAAATGACACAGCAGTAACATGTGTGACAGACTGTAGTACTTTAAAAAAATGAACTAGGCCATTTGTTGTAAAAAAGTGCATCATGACTTTTCCGACAACTCAATATATTAAGCTAAACTTTTCTGTATATTTCAAAAATGAAACCTAGAGGAAGATAAGCAACACAGGGGAAGAGGTGCCAACTGTGCGTGAGGTGGGAGTTTTTACCTTATTGATGATGTGTATCACTCCATTCGTGGCTGCATTGTCACCATCAATGATGGAGGCTCCTTGAATTGTGACATTCTGCAATGTCAACCACAGTGGGAAGGTGAGTCTCAATCGGCTGGCGGTGGGATGGTCTCCAGGTTTCCCACCTCGTGGGCAGCAATAACCTTAATGCTTTTGGGGCTTACTCATACTAAGAAACACCTCTAAATTGTGACTCATTAGACGCCATAGCACACACACACACACACACTCATACACACAGAAGAAATGAGACAGCACTTTCCTCTACCGTGTGGGGGAATCTCTGATCATCTGCTTTATTCTTGCTCTGCTTTGTCCTATGCTATATAGATAGTGTTGTAAGTTGAAGTTTATTTCCCACCCCTACAACTCATGTGTTGATGTTGCACTTCCAGAACCTCAGATTGTGTCCTGTTCGGAGGATAGGATTTTAGAGAGATGCTCAAGTTAAAATGAGATCATTAGGTTGGGTTGGCCCTAGTCTAATATGCCCAGTGTCCTTAAAATAGGGGAAATTTGCACAGAGATAGGTGTGGAGATGAAGGCCATGTGATCAATGATGTGGATACCTACCCTCCCCCCTGCCAAGTTCTGTGAAACAGTTATTCTCAGACAGTTTGGACTGTGGCCCTGATCTAGACATGCAGCAGTTTTCACTTTCTGGTAGAATCATCATTCTTGTCCTGCCTCAGGCAATTCACAGAAGGAGCTTTAAAGCGCCGTTACACAGAGTAGATCGCCTGATGGCATTTAGGATTCAACACCCTGTAGGAAGCGCCGGATGATGTGCTCACTCCCCAAGGCCCAGTGCTGTCTTGGCTCCTTTAGCATCTGGATTTGCCTTGGTATAGCAGGTGCTCAATACATGCTCGTTGGCTGGGTCCAACTTTGCCATTTTAGCTACCTAGGATGGCCCTGTTAGTAGGCTGCTGGTAGCCAGTTCTTAATTAACTGTATACCAGAATCAAAGCCAGAAAGCTGAGCATCCTTCACTCTGTGCTGTCAGGAGGAGCCTTGTGGCCAACCAGTGGGAATATGGCCATGTTTTATAGGATTGCTGCTATAGCCCAGTGTATGTGTGTGTGTGTATGTGGCACATGTGCACATGGATGAGTGCGTATCGATACACATTGGTAACTGTCACAACCGGGCGAGACCCACACAGGGTTCTCTGTTTTTACACATGCTTATTTGTTTCCACATCACAAACAGTGTAAGAAATACAGTGTGAACAAAGGTGCCATGCTTCAATGAGACAGACAGGTGAGTGAGCTTTCTTACCCCATCTGCCTTCCCCAGGTGAAGAGAGCTGCCTTGTAAAGATGTCACCAGCACGTCAGAAGAAGATAGGGTCTGCAGATCTGCCACACCATATGTTCCCAACAGCACGTGGTACCTAGAACAGACCAATAGGGTGATAATCACATTTCAGCATGTGAGGTAATGTCATCGAGCAATTAGGAGAACAAGCTCTGCAGCCAGGTTGCTATATTGAAAATTCAGTCCCCACTGCAACCCAACTCAGCCTTGGCTTGAGTTAGTCATTTAATTAGCCATTCCTCGGTGTGCACCTCTCTAAAATGGAGATAAATTACAGCACCTACCTCTTAAGGTTGTTGGAAGGGTTAACTGAAAGTTGCATGTAATGCAGTTATGAAAGTGCTTGCTATGGAGTTGGCTGTCGGTAATTGCCAACTGTCAGCATCCCGAGGGAGGGAGGTGGGGAGAGTCCCAGGATGTACTCAGCTCCGTGGATCTGAAGGGCCATGTGGCTCCAGACAGTGGACTTTGAAATTATGTTTACACCAACGCCCGTCAGACATCATAGAGAGTAGAGTAAGCAAGACCTACTTTATTAGGTCTGGCATGTTGCTTTGTGACAGCCAGAAGCTCTTCTCATCTTGGTCCATGTCCTTAATAGCTTGCTGGGAGGGCACGAGGATGGTGAGGTTTGAGCTGGCAGAGACCATGGGCTGTAGAGAAGCGTTCTGCACCACAGGAGGAGAACAGAGGGATGTGATTCCTGTCAGGGTTGACCTCAGCACTTGGCAGAGGCAATAGTGATGCAATTCCATGGTAGCAGAGAGGTCCTAGGGCCACCCTTCCCAATCCCCCCAGCTACTGGCTCACACGTCAGATTCTTTTGTGAGACTCATTCTATTTACTAAAAAAAGTAGGTCTTTCTGGGGGTGTAGACCAGGTGTGGCTCTCTGGACAGCTAAAAGTAGGAATATCACAAGTTCAAGCCCAGCTTAGGCAACTTTGTAACTTAGATTCTGCCACAAAATTTTAAAAAATGAAGAAAATGGACTGGGGAATGTAGGTTAGTGCAAAGGCCAATGCCACCCAGCACCTCTCCCCAATACCTCAAATACAAAACACAGCAAAACAAAAGTGTCTTTTGAAATTGTAAAGTGTTTTGATTGGGTCACACTTAGAATCATTGGAAGTTCTTTACACCCTGTATTTCATTCTTGCCTAGAGAGCCAGTTCTGGGAGATGTAATGGTGTCTTTGTACTTAACAACTGATCTCCAGGAAGAAAACAACCAATCAACCAAAACAAAACCCTGGTTTGCTGCATTTGCTGATGCTTTTGGCGTCAACACCGCTGTTGGGACTGATCACAGGCTGTTGACATGGCAGCATCGGAAGCAGACTGGTCCAGCAAGAGCGGGCCGGGCACACCAGTGTACAGTCGTGAGGTGAGACACATCTGATGGGTCTGGGGGAGACTGACATGCTTGAGAGAGGATTCTTTGTCCCTTATCCTTCCAGGAGGGGAGGGGGAATTCAGAGAGGCTCTGTGCAGAATTAAATAGGAGCTGCCTTGGAGAGGGTGCTAACCAGGGCTGCTGTTTGGGCACATGCCTACATACAGGGATAAATGATTTGTCATGATGGCTGGCTGGACAAGACACCTTGGCTCATGCCATCAAAGGAGACAGACATCCTGACAACAGGCTAGGTTGGGCTTTGGGTTTTTGATTAGACCTCTTTCCAGAGGTGACAGATGAGATCTTCCAGGCAGTACCCATCTGGGAGCTAGGCACCTGCTAAGAGTCCTGGATTGCAGCTATAGATCCAATTAGAATTTGGTGAATTACAAAATGAATTGTGTGAATTTTTTAAAAAAAGAATAAGTAAGGCTATCTTTATGTATTTGCATTGATTGAAAGGCTGACCACCCCAACTTATCCTACACTAGAGGTTCTCAGCCCTGGCTGCACTTTGTATCGTCTGGGAAACTTTTAAAATACACTGACAGCAAGCGCAAACATTTGACCTATCAAATTGGAGTCTCTGGGCATGGGAGCCTAAGAAAGAGTATTTAAAAAAAGTGTGTTCCCTCAGTATGAAACACACCAACATACAAATGCTGATTCATGGATGTGTGTTGCCTTTTTTTTTCTTTTTTGACTTGATATAACCATTGTTGCATCTTGACACTTGATATACCCGTTGTTACCTGTTCCTACAGGAAACAGATTAAATACAAAAGATGGCAAATTTGAAGCACAAATAGGTATTGGAATAGCTTTGTAGGGTCCACTGGTGCTTTTTCAGTTGGTTGCCATACTTTGTTACTGATAAAGAAATTATTTTATTTGTATTATTGTATCACTTAAAAAACATCATTGGAATAGGGGCAATTTAGCTGTCTCTACAATGATTTTCCTACAGTAGTCGTTTTAGGAGAATGAAAATCTGTAGATTGATTAGCAGCTTTGTTTTGTTATGACTGATTTTTTTTTTTGCTTACAAGGTTGTATTGAGTCTAGTTTTCAAGTGTGGCTTAAAAATGTGAACATTCTCATAATTCTGATTCCAAAACCAGACAAAGACCCAACCGAAAAAGAAAACTACAGGCCAATATCCATAATGAATATAGATGCAAAAATACTCAATAAAATCCTTGCCAACAGAATGCAGCAGATCACAGAGATTATACACCATGGCCAAGTGGGCTTCATCCCAAACATGCAAGGATGGTTCAGTGTATGCAAATCAATAAATGTAATATGCCACATTAACAGATGCAAAGATAAAAACCGTACGATTATCTCAATAGATGCAGGAAAAGCATTTGACAAAATTCTACACCCATTCATGATAAAGACTAAAGAAAATAGGAATAGAGGGAACTTATCTCAACATGATTCAAACTATTTATAACAACCCCTCAGCAAATATAATCCTAAAAGGAGCAAGACTGAAAGCATGCACATTGAATTCAGGAACAAGACAAGGATGCCCACTGTCACCCTTACTATTTAACATAGTGCTTGAAATCTTGGCAAGAGCCATCAGGCAAGACCAAGGAATAAAAGGAATACGCACTGGAAGCGAAGAAGTAAAGATACCTCTATTTGTAGTGCTGAAAAACTATAACGATGGCAAGACATACCAAACATACCTTGATATTTTCCCTGAATGTGAATGGCTTCACCTCACCTACTAAAAGGCATAGACTGGTTGACTAGATCAAAAATCAGAAACCCACAATTTGCTGCTTACAAGAGACACATTTCACCCAAAGGGAAATTCATAGACTGAAAATAAAAGGATGGAATTCATTATTCCATGCAATTCTAAATTATAACACAGGTACTCACATTGATCCATTGGTTAAACGTAGTTGCTTCGGAGAGCAGTGACAATTCCTTGTTTATTTCGTGCCATCGAGGGAGGGAGAGATGAAAAAGACACAAGAGAAAAATTATGAGGAGTGTGGTGCACATCCAGGGGCAGCCTGCACTTGACCTCCCAGGGCAGGGCTTGTGTGCTGTGCCAGCTTTACCCAGGCTGATCCAAACATGTACCCCAGAGAGTTGAATTTCCATGTCACCAAAGCTGACTGCTTCTTTCACACCTAGGTGGCTTGGTTATCCTCTGGATTGAGGTAATGAATGAACCCCAGAAACTTCGGTTGATGCAGCTACTCAGAGTTCTCTCAAATAAGAATTTGGGTCGAAAGAACCTGCCCCACCAGACCCCAAGGTCAGTCACTCAGCTCTGCAAATTACCCCCTTGCATAGCCTATGTGGAGTAGTGCTCAGAGTGTGTAATTAAACCACATGGATCCTCATTCTGGTATAGACATTTTTTTCCATTTTATTGATATGTACACGTGCAAAATTTAAGGTTTACAATGGAGTTGAGCATTTTGTGCACATATGTATCTTGTCAAGGTGAAAAGGGCTTTCCCACTGCCTTTCTGTCCCTCCCCCTACCCTCCTCTCCTTCCCTTCTCTCCCACCCTACCCCCCTGTTTCACTTTGTTTTTCGTTTTAAATTCCATAAGAGTCGTGATCTGGGACTCTCATACCAGTGGATACACAAACTGTGGTATTTATACACAATGGAATACTATTCATCAATAAAGTCCAACAGCGTGGAGGCTTTTACAGGCAAATGGAAGAAACTTGAGAACATCATGCTTAGTGAAGTAAGTCAGAAGCAGAAGGTGAAACGTTGAATGGTCTCCCTGGTATAGACATTTTTTAGTTTCTTAGTAAGTTACTCTGTGAACCCCAGCTTTTCTCAACTCTAAAATGGGGTAGTAAAAGCTCTAGATCATAGGGTTGCTGTGAGATTTCTTCATATGGAGGTGAACATGCACTAGATTCTCAGGTTTAGATGCCCCCCCCCCTTTTACATGAACTCACTGAGGAATTTGTTAATCAGTAAGCACATATAGATGAAGCCATCATTGTAAGAACTAGGATGAGAGAAGGAAGAATACAAAGTAAAAAAGAGGAAGAGAGAGAGAGGAGAATGCTTTCTGCTAGTCTGTACCTTGGACTTGTTTTGTTTTAGGGAAGTTGAAACTTGAAAAGATAAACCACATTGCCAGTTATCAGTTCTATTTGAAGATGTGATGGAGATTTTTTTTTTAAAAAAATGACTTGGTGTTAAGAAAAGACAGGGTTTAATGCTTGGGTCTGCTGTTTGCTACCTGTGTGATTGATCTTGGGTACTTCACTTAATCTCACTGAGATTTAGTATCTTGCTGGGTAAGTGAGTGTATTGAGGCTTTCTTCCTGTGATTATGAAAATTAAGTACATTCATGTATATAAAGCATTAAAAAACTATTACATCTCACGACAGCGGCAATAACAATTATAAGCACATTTACACAAAGACAGTAATTCTCAGAGCTGACTCAATTCCTTTTTGAAAGTAGTTGAGGTTAGTAAAAACATATTGAAAAATAAATTAGTAGCTGGGCACAGTAGTGTATGCCTGTAATTCCAGCTACTGGAGGGTCCTACAGCTCCTGGGGAATGTGCGGTCAGTAGTTTCAGGGGAGAGAAGCAGCAGGAACCAAACCGCAGGGGGTGGATTGAAAAGTAAGTGAGGAGAGACCGCAGTCTTCCTGTATTTCTCATCTTGACAGATATTTATAAGCAATGGAAGTGACATAGGAAAGGAGGTGAAGAGCTTCCCTGCAGAGTTGTACCCAATGCTGGGGGAGACAGATTTATAAGGGTGCGCGCATGCGCACACACACACACACACACACACACACACACGCACGCACGCACGCACGCACGCACGCACACACTCCTGCTAGAAGTGAGCCCCGGGTGTTCCATGCTCACAGGAGGTACTCAAACCAGGCTGCAGAGCCCAGCAGCCCAGCAGAGGCCAGTTAGCTACTCATTGGGGAAACTGGGGGAAAAGGACATTGGCAAGGAAGGGAAGGTCAGGACCCCCTGGGATGCAGAAGTGCCAAGGAAGAGTTAGCTCCTGGAAGCCAGTGGGAAATGAGCACCCCAGGGCATGCATGGGTCTGTAAGAAGCGGCTGGGTCCATATGCAAAGCACAGCATGCTCAGGCACGTGAAGGGAGTGGCTCATGTTGCCTCCAGGGCTGTCTTCCGTATTCCACACTTCAGTTCCTCACAGGTGACCTACCACGGCCGCATTTCCGTAGCACAGGAAGCCATCTCCTTCATAGCCCTCTTGACATACACAGCTCCAGATGCCAGAAGAAGCAAACTGACAGGTTGCCTAGTGAAACCAAGATGAAGGAATGGCTGGGTTTTCCAAATGAAGTTCAGGCCTGCTGTCTGTGAGACCACAGTGTAAAGTGAGAGCTGCCACTGAAGGCTGAGAGAAGGTGTGGGGAACCTGCAGACCCCTTAATGTTGCTAGGAGGAGATTCTGTCTGCAGCTTTTATTTATTTAAAAATTTGTATTCATAACATAAATTTGTATTTTTTCAAATTTTACCAAAGCTTACAATGCGATTAACATGTTGCAGAGCCTCCTTCATTGTCTTGGAAGAGATCTGTGCAAGGAAGGCCCTAAACCTTCAGATTGCTCAGTTAGGGAGTACTGGTGCCTCTAACCAGCCCTGCTAATACATGCATAAATCTTCAACAAAGAGTGCTCCCACAGTGCACAGGGCGTGGGTTCCCATTCTTAAGCATAAGTTCCTGGAAGAGTTGGGAGGGTTGTTACAACTTTTATCTAATAACAAATGACATTCTTTTCATCCCTGTTAGATGTAACAAGTTCAAAATACAAGACATACAGCTAATTTGCATTTCAGACAAAGGATGAATAAGTTTTAGTAGAAGCTGGTTTTATGCCTACAATATTCTGTGCCTATTTTTGCTGAAAACTTCTTTGTGTATCTAAAATTTAAATATAACTGAGTGTCCTGTATTTTATCTATTTTTGGCTCTGCTTAGCTTTGAAATGGAGTGGAAAGTGTAATAATGGCTCACATTCTGCTTAGCAGTTTCTTTTGAGGAGTAGGGAAGAGGCTCAAACAAAAAAAAATAGCCCCCCCCCCCCCATTTTTCTTTTCTCAAGCATTTAAAAAAATTTCTTTCTAGTGGACTAAAGCCAAGTAACTCACCATTGGATGACACTTTCCAGTTTGTTCCAAGCAGGAGATTATTGGTACACAGTCGACCCCATTTCCTCGAAATCCTTTCTTACACTCACATTCATTCTGTAAGTCCAAGCATATAGCGGAAGGAGATTATTAAAAACAAGATTTTCCATTCCTTGTCCTCACATGGCATCAAAAAGTAAACAGTGGAAACCACAGCTGTGTGGGTCTCCTAGAGAACAGAGATAACGTGCCTTTGATTTGTTATACTTCAGACTGAGGAGCTGTGATAGTAGGGATTGAGCCCAGGGCCTTCACACTGAGCCTCATCCACATCCATTTTTTGATTTTGGGATAACATCTAAGTTGCCCAGGCTGGGATTGAAAATCATAGTGAAATAGATAGGACAAAATTTATCATTTTAATGTATTCAAGTTTCCAATTTAGTGGCAAGTTACATTTTCCTTGTACAACTATCGCCATCGTTTATCTGCAGAACTTTTTTCATCTTCCCAAACCGAAACTGCATCCATTAAACCCTAACTCACCAGCCCTCCCTCATCCCAGTCATTGCCAATCACACTTTTGCTTTCTGCCTGTGTAAATTGGACTCCTCTAAGGACCTCATGGAAGAGGGGTCATTTACTGTTTGTCATTTTGTGATTGCCTTATTCCACCTATCCTAATGTCTTAAGCTTGTCAGCACAGTAGCACGGGTCAGAACAGCCTTCCTTTCTCAGGCTCATACTCTGTTGTGAGTATACACCACTTTATCTGTTAATCCATCAGTAGATACTTGGGTTGCTACTACCTTTTGATTACTGTGGGTAATGTTGCTGTGAATATGGGTGTATTTAAAGTAGCTCTTCAGTCCCTCCTTTCAATTCCTTTGGGTATATATTTGGAAGGGGAATTAGTGGACCTTTGGGTACTTTTAATACCTTGGAGGAACGTCATACTTTGAAAAAGCTGCACCCTGTACATTCCCACCTGCAGTGTACAGGCAATAGGATTTCCTAGCCTACAGATTTCTCCTGGTACAAATCCCTGCCTCTGTTTCTCCCAGTCATCACTCTCTTGAGAAGCCCCTGCTGTGGCCTGTTAAAATAGCAACCCTCCACCAGCTGTATAAAAACAGACATCTAACTTGAGGATTTATAGGGGTGGGGCTTCAATCTCCCATCGACTGTTAGGGGTGGAGGTAGGCTGGGGGAGTAGTGTACTACATTCTTGCCTCAACAGCCTTAACTTTAGGTCCTTTAACTTTTTCTTCTGATCAGTCGACTACCCTCAGCCACCTGTGGGCATAACCTTGGAAAAACTTCCAAGCAGATTCTTTCTTTTGGTAGTTAGGAGTTCTGACTGGCCCCAATGCTTCTGTTCCCCTCAGACTTTCCACTCACTTACACTTGCACAGATGTCTAGCCCTGCAGTCACTCATGAGAAGGGTGCTTAATCACTTGTTCCCACAGGACAGGTGAGGGTGGAGTGCTGGCTGAGTCTCCCATGAATCTATTCTATGATATCTCCATCAGGTCAGATCTCCATTTATGGGGATTTCCTCCAAAAAAGGGGAGACCTGATGCGGACTTTGATATCCATAAAGCGCCATTCAAACTCTGCGCTTCTCTGATTACTCTCATGTGTGGAAGTGGGAGGCTGGAAACCCAGAGGTCTGGGAGCGGGTTCTGGAGTTACCATGGTGAGCCAGGACAGGCCTTACCTCACATAGTGCCCACCACTAAGGGAAAAACGTTTCTCAAGCAGCAGAAAATAATTTGAAGGTTGTGAAAACCAGTTCAGGCTTAAAACATAAAAGTAAGAAATTACCTCAGTATCCAAGAGCTAAGGGGAAGAAGGTGACATCAGTCCTAATTTCCCTCTTCCATGTCTTCTGTCCCTTTAGCTTTACAGAACCCATCTGTTCATCCTGTATCTTGAGAAGGGTCGAAGTGGGTGGAAGGGGTGAGGAGCGGCTCTGCTCTTTTTCTATAGCCATAACCCTAGTATCTTTGGTATCACCTCCCGTGGAGCTGGTAGCTGATTTGCTCACAAGCAGTAGCTCTTTCTGCCTTGGTCTCCATTAAGTAAAGACATAACGAAATTGGTTAAGGAACTACAGAGGCATACAGTCCAGTCCAGGAGATGATGAAAGGAAGAGCTATGGAGTCAGACTCACAATTTATTTTCTATGTGATGTGAGCAAGTTATTTAGCCTCTCAGTGGTTCAACTTCCTTTTCTACACAATAAGATAATAACTAAACCTACGTCATGGGTTTGTTGTGAAATTAACTTACTCTCACTGCTACAAATGATAGGAAAAGTGACAGTAAATTAGGGAAAAAAGTCTCCATCTCTTTGCTTTCTGCTTCATGTGACCTACCTGACCAGGACCCACATAGAGACAGGTGGCATTGCTGTGGCAGCCACCCACGCTAGGCAGCAGGCAATTGTTGATCTCCATGCAATCTCTCCCATTTCCGGTCCAGCCTCTCTGGCACACACACGTGTGTGAACCCGGGCCAGTTTTGATGCATTCAGCCTGAAGGAGGAAGAAACAGAAAAAGGCAGGCTCTGAAACCAGAGTCCAGCCGCACGATTCCAAAAGTTGAAAAGAATCCAGAGGTGTGTTCTGCAAGCACACACTTGCATGGAGTGCAACAGAAATGATTGAGATACTTTTAAGAACAGTAAAAGACTGAATGATTTAGAGAGTGAAACTGTGTGGGGCTGGCCACGCCCGCTCACATCACTGTGTTACTGATTAGGCTACGAAGTTTCTTTATGGCTTTGCATTTGTAAACAACCAGCTCTAGGACAGTGCTGTTATTATGGCTGTTTTACAAATGAAGAAACAATTGTTGCCCAACATCACACATCTACAAAGGGGCATAAGCACAGGTCCCTCTCTGTGGTGTCAGGATTCAAACTCCTAATCATGATACCAAATTCCAGTGTGTCAGGATGACCCTCCCTCAACCCCCTAACTTCCAAGAAGGCTGAAGGACGGGCTGTAAGGCCATAGGAGCCTAAGACCTCTGCACGGGATGGGGCTGTCTGAGGTGGGTGGGGCTGGGCAGTTGTCTGTAGGTTTCCTTCTCAAAACACAGGAAGGTTACTGAAGGGGCTTCAGCCTGGGAGAAATGACTTGAATCATCTTGAGCCGTCTGGCCATGGGTGGACGAGGTACTGGGGAAGCAAGAAAGGAAATAAGAGTGCAGTTGTTTAGCCACCAGCAAGGTAAGAAGGTGACTGGGGGCAGGTAGCAACGACGGTATTCAAGGTATTCAAAAAATGTTAGTGAAAGCTGCACCTGTAATTACTACAGAGCGTAGGACCGGCTGCTCAGCTTCCCTGATCCTTAGTTTCCTAGTCAGGAAAGTGAGAAGAACCTGAACTTCATTGGGCTGGTGGGAAAGCAAATGAGATCAAAGTCCTTGGAATCCAGAGTTATTACTACTGATCTCAATATCTGATTCTTAGCCTGGGTGTCCTTTTTTTTTTTTTTTTTTTTTTTTTTTTTTTTTTTTTTTTTTTTTTTTTTTTTTTTTTTTTTTTTTTTTTTTTTGAGACCAAAGCCTTCTGCATATTGGGCTTTTGGGGTAGAGGCTTATAACAGGCCCGTGGCAGTCAGCTTTACAATTCAAAGTTCAAACACAAGGACTTCATGAGTATGCAAAGGGATCAGACATTGCCTCTTGGGATGCCTTCCCTCAGAATTTCCAGAAAACCCCCAGGCAGCTTGGGGACAGAGGCCAACACTCACATTGTGGCTGCAGCCTCCCAGGGTCAAGCCCATGCAAGGGTCTGTCTCAGTGCAGGCAGTTCCGTCGCCTTCATAGCCGTCCTTGCAAACACAGCTGCAAAGAAAAATGCCCAAGTCGGCCATAGACCCGAGTACCAACTACCCAGGACAGGGCCAGCCTGGGGAAACACTTCACAGCCATGGGGCTTGCCGCTTTGCTCTTGGGGAAGAAGCCAGTGTCCAGAGGTAGTCATCAGACACACTGGAGTTAGAATCCAGGCCCCTTCCCTGTGCAAAAGTATACACATCTGTACACGTCTCTTATTAGCTGAGAAACTTGGTTTCCTCATCTGGAGAAAGAATGGGCCTGATGCTTCCCTCATGGTGCATATTAAATAGGTGCACCATGACACTTAACAGCTGACAGCCTTTCTGGAACACAATTTGCCTCTTTGTAGCACTTTCTGCTCCATGCCAGTTATTCACACCCTGTTGAGCAGAGGACAACTCGATCTAGGTGACATCTCAAAGCATTTTAAAGTGACAGTCACTTCTCTCTCCTTACCTGTTCCTTCAGATATTTCTTTTTTCTCTTGAGCACCACATTCTCAGGTGCCTCTTTCTCTGAACTGACAGTTTCCTGGCCCACTACCCTTGCAGACATCCCCTCAGAATGGTCTATAGTTAATATTTTTGCTATTAATTGTGGGTTATTCATTCATTTGTCCAACAAGATCTGTTGTATGCACTGTGATCTGTGTATCACATGGTCCATCATATCCTTGTGTCCTGCTGCTGATTCAGTCACATGTGACTCCCAGAATTAAAATTATTCCTCATGTATGAAGATCCCCAGAAGAATTACCTACTGTATCTAGTGTGCACATGAAGAACTAGTTGGACTTGTTCCTGCACTGACTTACCATGGTGATATATACTTACAGATAGTCCTTTATGGGTAACATAAGAGGTACCAAGGATAATTTGATTACAGGTGGTGTTTTACTTATCTACTAATATATATCTTAATTTTTAAAGGAAGATGTACTGTTATTTTCAGTGCCAGATGTTAAATCTAGGGCCTTGACACTGAGCAACATTCCTATACCTTTTATATTAAGTTGTCCAGACTGGACTCAAACTTGTGATTATCCTGTCTCAGCCTCCCAGAGTGCTGTGGTTACAGGTGTGTGCCACCTGGCTTCATGTACTTCTGTCCTGTAACTGGAAAAGTAAACATCTGTCTCTGGTCCCACATGGTCTGCAGTTCAGTGGAGGAGACAGACTCAAACTAGTAGACAAATTGGTCCAGATAAAATAAACAAACTACTAGAAACATAAAATATCAAGACTGAACCAATAAGATACAAATATTCTGAATAGACCAACAATAACTATGAAAATTGAGGAAATAATAAAGTCTCTACCTACAAAGAAAAGTCTGGGACTGAATGGATTCACTGCAGAATTCTACTAATACTTCAGAGAAGAGCCATCATCAGTATTCTTCAAACTATCCCGTGAAATTAAAAGAGAAGGAACATTACCAAACTTGCTTCTTGAAGCTAGCGTTAGCCTGATACCAAAACCAGATAAAGATTTAACAAGGAAAGAAAACAGTAGGCCAATTTTCCTAATGAACATGGACACAAAAATCCTCGGTGAAATACTGATAAGCAGAATTCAATGAATCATTAAAAAGATCATGTGTCATGATCAGATTGGCTTTCTCCTACGAATGCAAGAGTGGTTCAACACAGTAAATCAATTAATGTAATACATCACACAAATAAATACAAGAACAAAAATCACATAATCATCTCAACAGTTGTAGAAAAAGCCTTTGACCAAATCCAACATACATTCATGATACAAATCCTGAGGAAAATAAGTACAGAAGGGCCTCACCTCAAATGGATAGAAGCCACTTATGCAAAACCTACTGCCAACATTATATTAAATGGAAAAGAATTGAAAGTATTTCCCCTTAAGTCAAGTACACATCAAGCCTTCCACTCTCACCACCTCTGTTCAATATAGTACTCAAAACCCTACCCAGAGCAACCAGGCAAGAGAATGCAATAAAGAAGTATGTATCAGAAAGGAAGAAGTCAGACTATCCTTGTTTGTAGATGACATAATTCTCTACATAGAAGAGTACAAAACGTCATCATGAGGCTCTCAGAGCTAACTAACAAATTGAGCCTAATTGCAGGAAACAAAATTAATAGCATTCCTCTACACTAATAATGAACTTGCTGCAAAAGAGCTGAGAAAAAAATAACTCCCTTCCCAATAGCTTTCAAACAGTTTAATACCTGAGAATAAACCTAACTAAGGAAGTGAAGGACCTCTTCAAAGAAAACTATTATGCTGAGAAAGAAATTGAAGAGGACCTTAGAGAATGGAAAGACATCCTCTGTTCCTTGATAGACAGAATTAATATAGTCCAAATGGCTATACTGCCAAACCGATACACAGATTCAATGTAACTCATATTAAAATATCAATAACTTTTTCACAGAACTTGAAAAACTAATCATTAAATTCATATGGCTCCAAAAGAGACTCAAAATAGTGAAAGCAATTCTGAGTAACAAGACAGAAGTAGATGTCATTATGATTCCAGACATCAAGTTATATTATAAAGCTACAGTAATAAAAACCATATGGTACTGGCACAAAATACGGACAGGTTGACCAACAGAAGAGAACTGAGCATGCAGAGACAACTACCCTCAGCTCACTTGATCTTTGATAAACATACACTGGAAAAAGGATGGCCTCTTCAATAAATGGTGCTGAGAGAATTGAGTATCTACATGCAGAAGAATGAATCTAGACACTCAGCCACCATCATATACGAAAATTAAATCAACATGGATCAAAGACCCAGATGTCAAAACTGAAACGGTGAACTTTCTGGAGGACAAGATAGGCATAAAAGTCTTGAAAATGTAGATGTGGGCAAGGACTGTAAGACACCGAGTGCAAAAGAAACAGCTCCCAGAATTAACAGATGGGATTATATCAAAAAGTTTCTGCTTGGCAAAGGAAACTGTTGACAAAGTGAAGAGAGAAACAATAGAATGGGAAAAAATTTTTACCACCTTCTCCTTGACAGGAAATTAATATCTAGGATATATAAGGAATGGTGAAAAATAAAACTCTCTAATGAAAGATCAAGAGAAACACAAATCATTACTAAGATGCCATCTTACCACAGTGAAAATGGCATCACCAAGAACTCAGACAGCGAGACGTGCTGGTGAGGTTGTAGGGAAAAGGGAGCCCCTTTACACTGCTGGTGGGACTGTAAACTAGTACAACCACTATGGAAAGCAGTATAGACACTCCTCAAGAGGCTGGAAATAAATATTCCATTTGACCCGGAGATACTTCTTCTGCATATCTTTCCAAAAGAGTTAAAAGCAACATATAACAGAGATACGAGTATACCCATGCTTATAGCAGCACAACTAACAATAGCTAAATTATGGCAGATGCCGAAATATCCACAAACAGATCAATGGATACAAAAATGTGGTGTTTTATATACAACGGAATACTATTTTCCACATAGACAGATAGATTCGAGGCACTTGTAGGCAAATGGACACAACTTGAGGCCATTATGCTTAGTGAAGTGAGTCAGACTCAGGAGGTTAATATTGCATGGTTTCTGTAATGTGAGAAATACAGAAATAGGCAATTTACAAATTAAAATGGCTGAGATATTGGGAGTCTAGAAGAGGAAGAAGGGAACAGACTGGTCAGAAAGAGGGAGGAGAAGAGATTATCATGATATCATCATATATATGAGCACAAAACTGTCCAGCTAATGTAACCACTGTAAAATGCACATATATATATATATACTGATAAAAATTGGAGAAAAGAGAAAAGAGGCAGAATAATGGGGTCAGGCTTCCTCTGTGTTTCCCAGATGTTCTGACTGGCTACTGGCTACTGCCTTTGAAGCAGCTATTCCCAGTTAAGAAAATTTCCTGTGGTATTTTCCACCCTCTCATTAGCAGTATTAAGGAAATAAATGTCATTTCATTGGCAAAAGACTCCATTTCATGCCAGGTGCTTTCAACATGGGAACTGTTACTAATAGTTATAGGAATTAAAGTTGCCTTTAATGTTGGAAAATCGGTGGGAAATCTTCACTGTTTTCACACATGAGGTGACATTAATTATTCCCAGCAATGGGACATCAATGGTGGGCTAGTGCAGGTGGCTGGTGCTTTTAAAAGTCAGTTCTTCTAATCCTCATGCTGGCCCTGTTAGGGTAGGTATTACCAGTACTACTGAGCAAAGTGAGACTCAGAGAGGTTAAGTAATGCACCCAAGGCCACACAGCTGGTAAGGTTAAAGCGGGGAGGCTGCCATTTGAATCCAGCTCAGTCTCATGGTTTCATAAAAGCCACACAGTCCCCTGGAGAGAAAAGGCCTGAGTTTACAAAGCGTTTAGAGATGGGTCAGCTCCACCTACAGGAGGCATAGTGGCCATCACCTTCCCCCCACAGACCCACCTGGAGGTCCCATTGGTGTATTCGCAGGTGGCGTGAATGTGACAGAACTGCGCATAGGGCCCACAGGCTGAGGGTTGCTTGTTGCAGAGTCTCCCAGCGGAGCCGTCCCTGCAGGTACCAGCGAGGCAGGCCCCGTCACTGTCTATCCTGTTATTGCATGTTCCGTGCGCACACAGGCATTCTGAGAGAGAAGGAAGAGGGTATTCAGAGTTTGGTGTGCAAGTTAATGCTGGGGACCAGCGCCCTGGACCGCGGAGGCTCCCTTCTCTCACCCCCACTGCTCACTTCTGTAGAAGCTGAGCCTGGCTCAACTGGGGAAGTCTAGGGCCTTTTCTTCTTAGGGATTTAAGGATTTTCCAGAGGGGGAAAAACTTGGTCCTCATGGTACTTTGTATGTATGTGTGTCGGGTGCTGGGGACGACGGGGCTTGAAATGAGAAAAAGACCAAGGAACTCAGTTTTCAAGCACTTTGAGATTGGAGAGTTTGGCCAGGAAATTTCCCCCCTTCTCTGGAGGACTTTCTGAAGTGAAGAGAAGTGACTTCTCCAGCTGGCCGACCCCTGGTGGGCTGTGTTTATCCCTTCCTCTCTATAACAGCAAACCAATGATGGATAAATAGTGGCCGATATTTGGGCTCTGATTTAATTACAGGTCACATGTGCTCTCTGCTTGATAGCCGCTTTCCAGATGTGAAACTGACATCCAGAGAGGGAAGCAAATTGCCCAACTTGTCACCAAGTTCCTAAGCAGGGACTTGAACTTGAGCCTTCAAAGTTCATTTCTGTGGGTGACTAATGGGTAAACATGGTAGATCGTTGTACTAGCTGGTGTTTCTACATCTGTTATCATTTTAAACTTAAGTGCTTACTTAGCTTTTGATTCTAGGTATTTAAAATTTGGGATGCAAGCCAACTTGTCAGACTCAGGCAGCTGTGCAAGTGGGAGTGGAAAGGAACGGCATGGAGACGCTCAGAGAAAGGTGGCAGGCATTGAAGGCCTGAAATGTGATTGTAAGTAAAGCAATCTGTACAAAGTGAGGCTGTCTCAAAAGAAAACAATGAAGGAATGTGAGGCTTTGCCCAAGAAGAGTTTGGTATGTTAGGAGTGAATATGGCTGCTTGGAGCCAACATCAAGGAAAGAGAAAACACCAGTGTGGCCATCTGAAAAATTACAACTAGATTAAGAAAAAAAGAAAAAATATATCGACATGTACATGTAGATATAAAATTGTGTGTAAGGCAGAGATTAATTTTGAAGGAACGAGACCCCTGTATGAGACTGTGAGTAGTCACAGACCTGGGATGAGAGGCGCCAGAGGCATTAGAGCCAGACGCCCAGCCTCTGCAGCTTGTTGGTGGATCACACAACGTGCAGGTGATCAGGCCTTATGCAAGGTTTACACCAGAAACCCTGTTTGGCAAAAAGAACTATAAAACAGGATGCCCCGACTCTGTTTGCTCTGGTATTTTTAGAATATGTTATATGCTGAGGACCATTTGTGAAGATCAGATAAGGTGAGAAAGGGGAGAAGGCGCATGTTTTGTAATTGACATGTGGAATTAATAGAGATCGTAATTGGTTATCGATTATTTGTTAGGTGCAAGCTCTATGCTAAAAGCTCCAAAATTATGATCTGATTAGATCCTGTCAATAGCCTATCAAGTGTCCTGGATTCTGTATTTGTGGATTTGACCAATCTTGGATCAAAATTATTTCCAAAAAATTGTGTTTGTCTTGAACATGCATAGACGTTTTTTATTGTCATTATAGCCTAAATAATACAACTATGCATATAAAATTTATATGAGACATCAGATGTAACCTAGAGATAAAAGTTTTCGGGGACTTGGAGAATAGCTCTGAGGTTAGAGCCCTTGCCCAGCAGGCACATGGCCCTGGGTTTGATTCCCAGTACCACATAAAAATTAGCCAGGCATGGTGGTGCTTGTTTGTAATCCTAGCACTGAGGAGGCTGAGGCAGGAGGACTGCTGTGAGTTTGAGGCCAGCCTGAGCTACACAGTAAGTTCAAGACGGGTCTGAACTACCTCTCTCAACCCCTATGATAATAAAAAAACAACCCCCAAAACAACAATGAAAAGTATGTGTGTGTGGTGTGTGTGGTAACTATGTGAATACTGTCATATTATACATGGGATTCGTGCAGCCATAGATTTTACACACATAGGGTTTGGAAGGGAAGTCTTAGAACTAATCCCCCAAAGATACCAAGGGGCAACTGTATCCATCTTATCTTTATTTTACAGATGGAGAAATAAAGTTTTTTTTTTTCCTAAGTAGTGCAGCCAGTAAATTGCAGAGTGAGAATTTCTCTTTCAGTCTGGCTGCTCAGCAAGCTCTTATCTCTTCATTCTACTTTGTTATTTAGTTCTAATCTTACCTTAGAAACATATGCCTAAAATACACATTTATAAAGATACACAGGATCTTTTTAAATAACTTGGTGTGTTTTCTAAGATTATGCAGCTACATTCTCTCAGTGCCTATTGTTATGAAAATTTCCACGTGTTCTATGAGCATCTTGATACTTATGTCACTGAGCTTAGAATAACAACATTGATAATAAAAATAATAATAATAGCTAGCATATTTTTAGTATATTTTGTATGGTAGGCATTATTCTTTTTTTTTTTTTTTTGAGGTAGGATGTAGTCCATGCTGGTCTCACTGTGTTGCCTAGGTTGGTCTCAAACTTACGGCAGTCCTCCTACCTCAGCCTCCTGAATGCTGGGATACAGGTGTGTGCCACCACACCCAGCTTATATAGTGCTGGGGAATTGAACTCAGGGCCTTGTGCTTGCTAGGCAAGTGCTTTAACCACTGAGCCAGGCATTGTTCTAAGGGAAGAGTTTTCTGTTTGTACATATACAATTTAAGAGGCAGCACTTAAGAAATGCTTTGAGAAAAAAAGAAGAGGTGCTCTGTGACGATGACATACCGCAGGCAAAAATTCTAAGACAGCAGGATTACAAGAGCAGCTTGCTTAGTGCAAGCAGGATCCAAAGAAGGAAGCTCTGGGAATGCTACTTACTTTTGTCACACTGGGGTCCGTATTTATTGGGGTCGGAGCAGAACTGACATCGGGAGCCTCGGAAGCCATCCTTACACATGCACGTCCCATTGCCATCCATGCCATCTGCACACTGGGAGCAAAGGCAGACCCCACAGCCAATTAGAATACTGTGCAGTTGAAGGGGATGTACACACTTTCATTTCATGGCCTGGCTTTGAACTTGGATTTAATTCCCCTTAGACACTCTTCAGTACTCTTCGTGGGGAGAAGAGTGGTGTTGGTGTCATGTGAATGGTGAGCATGGATACGCTGAGCCAGGTTTTAAAACTTTAAGGCAGGCCTGTCCAACACACCGCCCCAGGCCACACGTGGGCCAGGATGGCTTTGAATGCGGCTCAATACAAATTCATAAACTTTCTTAAAATGTGAGGGATTTATTTTTTAACTCAACTGTGTTAATGTTATTAAATATTTTATATGTGGCTCAAGGCAAAACCTCCTCACTCTGTATGGCAGGGAAGACAAGAAGTTGGGCACCCCTCCTTTAAGAGATCTCATTTGAAGAGAACCATGTGGTGTAAGAAGGAACCTTTTTTGCACCATTGTGTGAAAGGATGACAGTGATAAGGCAGGGGGAACTTTAGTGGCCTTTCTCTTTCTATATGCTATGACCTGCTCAGCTCTGTGACTCTAACCTGCAATTTTTCCCTCTTTTAAGTGAAAGACACATTTGTAATCCATCTGATTAGCCCTGCAAGGCCATATTTCTTCCCTGCATCAGGCACTTCTGTTCTTTATATAACTGACTTATTTCTTTTGCTTCTTGAGAACAGTGGCCGTTTTCACATTGGTTTTGGTTTGGCAGTTTTAAAAATCATTATTTTAATTACTGAGTTCAGCAAGGTCGACCTTGAGCTTTCACAAAACAGAGCATATCAGGGACTTCCCTCTCACCTGGCCATTTCCTGAGCATGGATTTAAGAAGCCTCCGGGACACTGCTTGCAGTCAGGTCCATAGAAGCCATTGCAGCACTTTGGTATCTGAAAAGTGACACGAACATTTCCCGTGGCAGCCCAAAGTACAGAACCAGTTCCTCAAAGAAGACGTATTTGAATTTCTGTTCTAATAACAAAACTAGCCCCTATTTACGAGCATGCCTTTTTCTTTTTCATGGGAAGATGTGGTTGGTACCCAGCCATCTGGTCAAGAGAAACCTACCAAGCACCTTGCATGCCTGGTTTTGACACTGTGGAAAAGACAAATGAAAGCTTGTAAGCTTTGGGAGTCAAGGAGGAGTCAGTATGGAAATTAAAATATATAAATAAATGAGATCTTCCAGAGAAGATTAAGTACGACAAGTATAATCATCAAGTGGTGGTAAGTGGAGATTTAAACCAGGGAACACTGGGGAGGCCGTTATAGATCAGGTGGTAATGGAGGACATGAGAGGTTGGGGACCTGAAAGGTGAGTCCGCCCATATGTCAGTTTAGGTCTGGAATGTCCCCCCAAAGCCTCATCTATTTTGGATGTTTTGAATTATCTATGGATTTCATGTGCTCTTAAAAGGTGGGGCCTGGTGGGGAGAAGTGGATGACAGGTATGTGGTAGAAGGCAGGCATGTGGTAGATTACAGATTACAGGCACGTGGTGGATCATGGGTGTGTTGTAAATTATAGATGTGTGGCACATGATGGGATGTGTGACCTGGAAGGAGTGGATCACTGGGGCTTAACCTGGAAGGGGCGGAAGGCTGAGGCTGGACCCAGAAGTCGCTGATCTGTGGGGCATAACCTGCCAGAGTGGACTGGTTCTGCCCTTCCTCCCTTGCTTGGTTTCCATCTGCCATGAACAGCTAAGCCTGGGCCATGGGCTTCCATTATTACCAGTCACCCATGAATGGACTGTGACCTTCTGAAACTGTGAGCTAAAATAACTCTTTCCTCCCTTATGTTGTGGATACTGGGCATTGTGTCACAGCAGTGAGAAAGTAAATAAACACCATGAAAATTTGAAATGGAATTCTGAGGAGGCAAATGGCATGAGGCGGGAACACCAGCAAGACAGGTTAGACTCAGGCAGAGGGTGGGCTACATGGGTACATGTCAAGAGTGTGGGCTCTGTCTTATGAGGAAGATGGGACCCAAGAAGGCGTGCTGCAGGGAGGAGGTGAGCTGCCTGCCATCCTTTGATTCTCCTGCAGGAGGACGTTGCAGTGCCCCACAGGCCACATGCAACCATGCAGGCAGGGCCCAGTGCTTCGCCTTGGAGTCATCTAACTACTGGTAACAAGGGTCCTGGTCAGATATTCCTTACCTTCACAGTGACATTACAGTGCCGGGCACAGCCACTCTTCAGACTCTTTAATCTGTTCCTGTAGATACATTTGTAAGTGAACAGTTCCTGGAAGACAGCCAGTGAGAAAAAGCATTACACCTGCACTTCCGGGCCTCAGGGCATCACACAACCATTCCATCCCACTGCACACTGAGGTCACAGCTCAGGCCACACCACCACACTGGTCCAAGTCACCTTGATTGTTCTCATAACACCAGTGTCTGTGAACACAGGCTGAAGTTTGCATAATTCATGGCACATGTGTCTTTGTGCTGATTCTCATGCCACAGTAGCTGTCTCTAATGGATGGAAGAACACTTCTGGTTCATCCTGGATGTGGTCCAGTCTCCTGTTCCAAGCTATAACCATTCCTATTTGCCTCCTATATGGACCTTTTAGAACCAGTGATGAAGATCTTATCTATACTGTGGAGAGATCCACCAAGTAAAATCGTGATGAGTCAGAGTTTTTCACTTGGAAGTGGAGCAGATTTAAATGTATCCATCTATTCTTCTATTCTTTTTGATAATTTTTTTTAAACACAGGGTCTCATCATGTAGCTCAGTTTGATCTCAAACTTGGTATGTAGCCTGGGCCGGCTGTGATCTCATAATCCTCCTGCCTCAGCTTCCCGAGGGATAGGATCACAGCATCCATCACTCTGTAACTCTTGATTCCTGCTGCTGATTATCTCGAGTTAGTTTTTATTGATACTGGACATGTTGCACACATGAGTCCATCAATCTTCAGTGCCACATGGATGCTTTACATGTCTTTTTGGTGTTTTTGTTTGTTGTTTATAGTGTGGGAGATCACACCAAGAGCCTCACCTAAGTAAGGCAAATGCTCTGTCACTGAGCAACATTCTGAGTCCCTTAAGCATTTCTTATAGATAAGGAAACTGAAGCTCAGCCAGGATAAATCCCTTTTTTCCATTAAGAAATACTGCCAGTAAGTATCAGGCCAGAGAATCATCGTCAGTCTCCCAACTGCAGGATCACAGGCGAATCCTGTAATCTCTTGGCTGCCTAATGGATGAAATAGGGCAGCCATGCTGATGCTAAGTTTTATCATAAGAATTTAGGATCAACTTATCTATTAGATAAATGTTTATGTCAGGTTACTTCCACCTCTTAGGCTCTTGCTTAAGAATAGAACAATGAAAATTTTCCAGACTGTCAAATCCTAAAATCTCAGGTAGATAAAGGAATTCTGAGGTCATTGAGGAAGGGACATTTCATTCCTTTTCTGGGTCTCAGGATAGTTAGCCAGATGTGGATGGAATCATGGAATCGTGGGAGGGTTAATTTGGAGGCTCTTTGTGCCCTACCCAGGCCTCTTGTTTCCCTTTCATTCCCCTCTTCCGTCTCTTTCCCTGGGCTGAGACAGCCAGAATGGTGGTGCGACATACAGACCATCATGGCTCTGCTCCATGTCAGCGGTGTGACCTCGTGTAAGGGCTTTTGCTTCCTGGTCTTGTTTCCCAAGGGCAGAGTGGTTGTGTTGGCGATATACCTCCCTCCTACGGCTGCTCCACCGAGCAGCTTAGAACAGTATTTGCCAACACAGTGGCTATTGCGATATCAGGCAACACCATGTCTTCTTCCCTCTCCTATCCCATAGAAGACAACATCTGGAGGACTCAGAGGTGATGGCCTCATTAAGCCAAATAAACACCTGGGCTTCTGTCCTACTTAATATTAATATTGTGCTTTATTGAATACTCCACAAGAGAATTACATTGAAAAGCTCTCCACCGTCTACAATAATCTATCTTAATGAACCCTCTGGTTGGAAAATTCTCTCTCTTTCTCTTTCTCTCTGTCTCTGTCTCTGTCTCTCTCTGTCTCTGTCTCTCTGTCTCTGTCTCTGTCTCTGTCTCGCTCTGTGTTTCTCTTTCTCTCTCTGGAATGAGCTCAGGGCTTATGTATTGACCTATATCCCAGCCTTTTTGTTATTTTGTATTTTGAGAAAGGGTCTCACTAAGATGCTAAACACTGAGGCTAGGCTTGAATCTGTGATCCTCCTGTCTCAAGTTCCTAGAGGCTGGGATTACAGGCCATTACTACTATGTCTGGAGGAAAATTCTTTCTACAATGCACTTATTTCTGTCATCTTTACTTAGACCACTGCTTTTGTCACCAGGAAAGTACTAGGCCTATGAATTATGGAGTGGTGTACCACTCTTTTCCTTTTCAGATGGGACATTGTAAGCCAAAGCCAAAGCAAAGCAAAACCTTACCTTACTCGTGTTTATGACCCCAGAACTAGCGCTATCTCCAACATACAATCAGTCCTTAATAAGTGTCTGCAGAAGTCAAACTTGAAAAGCTTCTGATAGTTTCGGTGTCACCTTCCTAATATTTATTTTACTTATTTTTAGTTGACAGATAATAATTAAATATATTTATGAGGTGTGGTGTCATGTTATATACACATTGTAGGATGATTAAACCATGCTAATTAACATACCACTCACTTCTCATACTTGTCATTTCTTTGCAGAGAGAACATTTAAAATCTACTGCTAGCAATTTTGCAATAGACAGTCCATTATTTTTAATTATAGTTTTCATGCTATGCCTAGCCTGTGAAATCACCAGAGTTCAGCCCTCCTGTCAAGTGGAAACTTTGTACATTTTTTTCTGAGATTTCTTCTGTTTTGCTCAGAATAATGCTTGGGATTAGCAAATACAAACACTGAATTTTCTTTAAGAGGGAAAGGTGAGAAGAATCTTTCTCGAGAGGCTGTGTGGTTTGTATCATTCTTGGGTTTTAGTTATGCTATCACTGTTTTTCTTTATTTACAGATAAAAATCAGAGTGAAAAGGCTAAGCCATTTGCTTGGTTCAGTAAGCCAACACATGGGTTCTCTTCCTGCCATCTCCCATACTGTTGGCCAAAAGCTAGTCCTCTATCAACCCCATCGCCTTAACATCTTCTTAAGAAGGAATGACCAGAGGCCACACCAATGGAGTTACAGGAGTGACGTGTGGTCTCATGAACCTGTTTTGTCGCTTACCGTGGGCTCAGAGTCAGGAGGGCACCTGCTCCAGTGTACCAGGGAACAGCTCACACATGAGCCCTGGAAGGAAAGACAGCAAGTCAGTACAGGTGTTCCTGTCGGGGGAGATGGAGCTTTCCCGGGACTCATGCTTCCCCCCAGTTGAAGGAGGTTCTCCTTGTCCTGTTCCCACCTTAACTGACTGCTGCCCTGGGGGAAGGAGTAAGTCAAACACCGAGAAGGGAGTGGGCTTGGGGAAGGGCCTAAAACTGCTCAGAGCAGCTCTTCCTCCCTATTTCTAGAGAGATCCAGCCATCCACAGGCCTCAGATTTGTGATCTGTGGAGGTACCTATCTGTGAGGGGATGTGGCCAGGGACAGAGTGTCAGTGTTGTCCACAGATCTGAGGCCATGTTCTCCAGTTAGCAATAGAGAGGCTGAACATTGAATGTCTGCTTTTCAGTCTCCTGGATTCTCTGACCTTTCCTACCAGCCTCTGTACCCCAGCAAGAAGACTGCAAAAATGGGTCTCTCACTTTCTTTGTCCAACTAGCATTGGCCAGACTGAGACACTATTGAGGCATTGGTGGGTAGAAAGAGAGCAAGGTCAAAGATCTCTTCTTTGTTCCATGTAATTCCTGATGTACATCCTACCCTCTGCTCTTGCTGTTTGCACTGTGCTCAGGCAACCAGATATCCTGCCCAGGGGCTCTTGATTCTGGATGGTAGTGGTCACCTGCCATTGTTCTCCTGGATGTCCCAGTTCGACTTTCATTCTTAGCGCTGCCCCTACCTCATAGTCGCCTTTCCCTTCAAGTCTCTTTACACGAATCATCACAGCTAATTTCTGTTTCCTCCAGGGAAATATTCACGAGTCTAAAGTGGTAGCTATTGAATCTCTGAAGCCCACATACATATATCCAAAGGCAGCCTCATGAGAATAGAAACTCCTACAAGGTTGCAGCTGCTCCCACTCTTTCTTTGCTAGTCCTAAATACATACTTTCGAGAGAATCCATTTGAACTTAGAACCAATTAAAACCATCCTCAACAGATTCCACTTTAGACCGAGAGATGATAGTAAAGAGTAGAGGAGGGATACATTCTAACACAGCAATTGGAATGATTTTTTTTTCAATTCTAATCATAATTCTTTGGATTTCAACTCAAACCTACATCTTCATTTGGCCCTTCAAGGGAAGATAAGCCTTTTAAACAACTGGAAACAGAATAATCTTGTGACACGGCAGACAGTTGGAGCTGCCTTTGTCCTTCCAAACTTGTTTCTTTGAACTCGAAAGTCAGCTGCATGGAGTAGAGGAGCTTGGAAGAACACAGTAAATCATTGACTCCTAAAATTCCTTCCTCCTTCTTCAGGACCCTGTTTTCCTGTCTGAGTTAGGAGGCCTGTTTGGATCTTCACTCCTATCTAAGCCTAGTGACGTGCTGAGTAATGCTTTTTTCTAAAAAATGAACCAAGCATACATCATTCCAGTAATTGGCTAGGAAAGTGTCCCTGTTTTTATCTCTCTTCAAAAGGAGGTGATCAAAATGGAATTAAATCCCCCAAATGACATCTGTTGGGCACAGGTTATACTCAATAGCTTAAAACACGTCAGAGCCACTTCATCATTTAGGAAGTCTTGAATCACAAAGTCTGGCACAATCTTGTGCCAGATGCTTAGCTAGCTCTTTCTAACCTTCATCAAGAGGAAGACAAGCTGAAAAAAAAAAAAACAATCCCATTTTTCTTTCTCCAGGGCCTATGCTGCAAACACTTCATGAGAACAATCATTGATGTATTATTGAAGTGTCCTGAGAAAAAGACCTAGACCCATGATAGCCGTCATTTTAGAGCTGTGGTTTCCATAAGAACTTAAAGCCTGCAGGTAGAGCAATTGTGGAATTTAGGGTTCTTTGATTAAAATTGGCTGAGCCAAAAATGTTGCTATGGAAACAAGAAAGACCTTTAGAGGATAGAGAAGGTCACAGGGAAACAGAAAATAGGGTATTTGAAAAGAACTACTGAAAAATGATTGACTAGGCCAGTGTATCTACCTAGAAAGAATTTGAATCCCTCTTAGAACAAGTAAAGCTATAGGCCTGGAGCTATACGGTCCCAGGTGACAGTAGCAGGGGAAGGGGAAGTAGAAGACTGATCTAAAATCTTATGGTGGGGAAATGTTTATTTTATCCCATACTTTTGGTCCAATAAATTTAAAATAGGTCCAAAAAATTCTTGCCTTGCAACACCTCAGAATATCTCTTTACTTGGAATTTTTTTTGTAGATACAGTTTTGCTAAGATGATATTATATTGAGTTAGAATGATTCCTAAATTCAATGACTGTGTCCTTATGAAAAGGAGAGCAGGCACAGGACACCTGAAGACAGAGGCAGAGATAGAACTGACACATGTCCCAGTCAAAGGAATCTGAGGACTGCCAGAAGCTGCCAGAAGCTTGGAAGCCCAGGGACTTCAGAGGAAGCATGGCTCTGCTGCCATCTTGATTTTATATTTTATATTTCTCCAGAAGTGTGAAAGAATGCAATATGATTGGGTTGAGCCACTCTGTGTGGTAATTTGTTACGGCAGCTCTAGAACTCTGACACATCTGGGTAGCAGTTCTTGTGGAAATCTCCAGGGAACTGGGGTTCACAGATGGTACCTCAGGCTTACCTGCCTCTCCCTGGAGACAGACGCCCACAGGGACAGGGCTGCTGCTGTAAGACTCTCCTGTCAGCTTTCTTAGGACTGTGAGGCATGAAACATGGTCTTCCCTGATTGGCTGTTTGGGGCCCATGTTGACTGCATTCTCCTAGTTTTCTTACCAGTTTTATTTCTCTCTTTGTTTCGTCGCATCGATGGGGCAGAATGGGGATGATGGAGGGAGGAATGAGAACTCCAGCCAGTGTGTAAATTTGACCATTTTTGGCAGTGACCTCAGTTTCTTCCATTGGCACATCATTTGCCAGTATCCTTCCCTGGAAGGAAGGAATGACACCTTTCACTCTGTGCTGAAGGAGTCAGGCAATGCTCAGGCAGAGGCAAGTGGGATCGTCCCACTAAAAAGCCCTTCATGTCACTTAACTTTTCACAGGAGGGAAGGTTACAACTAGAAGGCTTTAGCTGATTGGAAAAAAAAAAAAGGCAATCAAATCTGACCAACACTGGACAGGAATGTCCTGGTACAAATATTCTTGCATAGGCTGAGCTAGCAAAGAGCTATAACCATCCCAACTCTACAATGCCTTTGCTCTGGAAGATCATTTTACCTTTTTATGGTGAAGTGAGGATCCACTCAATCAGATATATTTGTTATCCTTGAGTGATCTCTGTTTTAGGCACTGGGGATGTTTCAGTAAAGAAACAGATTGTTGCTTAGGTTCTAGCAGAGGGAGTAGACAGTGAACCGATTAGCAAAGATTTCTGATCCTTACTTTCCCTGGATCTGCTCCCCTGCCAATAGTAATGGCAAATGGATCCATCCGATGGCTAAGTTGAGAATCCTTGAGAACACGCACGGCTTTCTCTGTTTTCATTGCCCACCCAATCTGTTAGTAAATCTTGTTGGGTCTACCTTCGAAATGCTTTCATAGTTTAACGATTTCTTTCAGCATCCCTGCTGCCACCTGGTCTGCCGCATCACCCTCATTTCTTGCTGGGTTGTGCAATCATATCTCTAACCCCTCTCCTCAAATGTATGTCTGGTCGTGTCTTTTCTGTGCTCATAATTTTCTAATCACTGCTTGTCTTACTTGGAGTAAGAGTCTGAGTTCTTACCCTTCTTCAGTGGCTTCTTAGGCCAGTCGTGACCTGGCTCCACCCCTCCTCCTCCCTTGGATTGCTGGCCTCTCCCCTCTATTTCCTTTTCTCCCTCTATTCTGATCACACTGCCTGCCACCCCTCACACGTGTCCCTCATACTCCATGCCCTGTGGCTTGCACTGCCTGTCTCCTCTGTCAGGATGCTCTATCCAGAGTAGTCACTCTGCTGTCCCCTCACTTCCTTTAAGTCTTGGCTCAGATGTCCTCTTCCTTGTGGGCACTTATTGGCACTTTGCCTAGAACAGTACTCTCATCTCCACTCCGATCTCCCTTCCATGTTTCACAGCTTTTCTCCTTATAATTCTGTAGCTGTGATATGTTTCCCTTTTTTGTTTAGCTCCCTGTATACTGGGATGGAGGCTCCATGCACGTACGGACTTTTGTCTGTGCATTGATTTATTTTCAGGACCCAGCACAGGGCCTGGCACATATTCAGCACTCAGTAGATATATGAGGAAAGATCGAGACCATCATCATTACCATTAACCGTGAGACAACAGGAGACGTCGTCTCTACGCTATGGGCTATTGATCCCAGAAGGTTAGCTGAACAGTTCTGCCTTCTTAGAGTTTCTCACATAGGTCCTGCTTCTTCAGTCTCAGAGATCTGCACACACTCTCCTTCTGCCAGGAGCTCTCTGAGCTCTCTACTACTCATCTCTGCCAAGTTTATTCTCCTCATCCTCCAAGGCATGGTGAAAGCATTACCACCACCCTGAGGACCTCCTGACTTGTACCCTTCTCTGACTTCTCCTCTATGGCCTTCTGCGCTTTCTCTGGCTGGCATTCTTTGCAACTACAATTAAATAATTTACTTATTGCCTATTGAGTTGCTTAAAGTCTGTCTTTCCTGCTAGGATATAAGGTCTTTTTTTCTCCCCAGCTTTCTCCCTGGTATCAAGTGCACAACATTACACATGCAGCTCCGCAGCGGGTATTTGCTGACAGCCCAATGAACAGAACAGTCACAGAGCCCGTGAGTGAGTTAGTGTGGAGGCGAGCTAACCCGACGGGCGGCCACATGCTCGCTGGAGTGAGCGCACATGTGTTGGTCTCAGTGGAGGCCTCTCACTTACGTTGTCTGTCGTGTTGAACTGGATGAGCTGATTGGCCATGCTCCTGATGTGACGGGTGGCAATGAGAGTGGCCACTTTCAGCTGTGATGAGGAGAGGACAATGAGGACATTGGGAATGCTGGAGAGAGTCATGATTTCTTACAGTTTGCACTGCAAAACAAAAATCTTAGACATTTATGAAATAAGTAAAGGGAGCTTTGATGTCGTAGGTTTTTGTGGCTTTGATGATTTCTTTGATAACAGACTCAAGATTCATGGCAGATGGCTTGTTCAGAGTTGTAGATAAAGAACAAACATCACAAATTCTCTAACCCTAATGTATAGGAATTCAAAATTTGGGTCAGATGCCTTGAAAGCAGGGGAAACAGCAGAAGCAATAAAAGTAGGGCCAACCTGGGTAAATGGGACAATGTGGTATCTGACGAGTTCCAGAAGCTTCCGGGAACCCTGCAAAGGAACCAAAATACCTCTTTAGGATTTAATGAAGAACATTCTACCCTTTCTCTCTTGTGGGAACCCCTCAAATGAGTTTGGATGCTTAATCACAAAAATAAATGACTCATAACCTCTTCCATAGGAAATCCAGGGTGAGAAAAATCACACCCCTCAAGTAGCTAATACTCATCCGCCACTACTCTCTGACAGGAGCTATTCTGACAATATAATGTGTATGTTTCATCTCAATACTGCTCCAAGGTGGGGGCTACTACTAGCTCATTTTATATCAGAAAGTACTGACTTTCAGTACTTTCAGTACAAGTTTACACAGCTAACTCAGGCCAAGAGCCCAAGATTAGTTCAAGTTCTTTGTTCCTCAGTTCTGCTACTTTGCAAGACTGAAGTTAGATTCTAAATTTTCTCAGACAGTACTTCACTCATAATTCTGTCACATTTGCTCAATAAATACACATGAACATGTCAGGCCACATACTGGTCATTTAAGAAAATACATGGCCACAGGGACCTTGATTGTCTCTTGTTGCTCAAGAAGGTCAGCTGACGTTCAAATTCATTTCTGAATTTCTCTTGCTTCAGAAAACTGAAAATGGAATAGTGAGGATCCTTGGGCACAGGGAAGGGATTGCAGGCAGGATGAGCAGTGCAGCTGGGTGCCTTTGAGGGAGCCTGCGAAGTAGAGGATGTGGGGATCACTGTCTTTGGGGAAGACGCAGTGGCAGTCATGACCTTCTGCAGCAGGTCTGCTATAGCCCTTGAGTTCTGCTACTTGAACAACACAACAAAGTTGGGTGGGCTTAGGAAGGCAAAACCCTAACACCTACCAGGAGGTTAACTTTTCTAGGGACAAGATTCAGCACCACGAAGGCCCCAGCGGAAAGCCCTGCCAAACCTGAGTATCCTCACTCAGCCCCCTCTGTCTTTGGCCTAGGTCAATGACAGGGGAATTACCACATCTGCTATTTTGTCTGGTACCCTTATCCTTGTTGTCCTGGTAGTTCTGCTCACTCTCAGAAGCTCCTGGTGTGCAGGGTAAATTTTAAGGCAGCCGTATGTATCAGCCAATAGCATTGTGTGCAGGGCAGCGTTGGTAATAAGAATGCTGAACTTGACATGAGTCAGGCAGTGCTGGGGGAGGGGATGCTTTCTGTAGCCCATCTTCTGTTACTATGTGAACATAGGCAAGTCAGCCACCAGGCTTCCATGTCCCTTCATGTCTCCTCCATGAGTGGACTTGCAGGCAGAAGCAATGCTATTCCAAGCCTCACTGCTCAGTGGCAGGAAAGGTAGGCACTGCTGAACAACGTCAGCACTACTGACTCCCAGAAGGCTTACTTGGACCTGTCCAAGCCAGAACAGTATGGCTTGAACACAGTAGGCTCTTCATAAACATTTACACCAATAAAGTAAAAAGAAGAGTTGCCCTGGGAAGGGCACTGAGCTGACCTTAACAACCTGAGGTCTAATCCCTGTTCTACTTCTGTGAGCAAATTGTTGAAATCCTAAGTCTTAGCTTGGCCTGCAAAATAAAGGGGCTGGTGTAGATCCCTTCCAGAGTTTGGATTCTATACCAAAGAATTTGCCAATGGGATAGTCTACTGCTAATGCTTCAGGAATTGATGTTGGGTCCATTTATAAGAAAGAGGGTAGGTGAAAGGAACAAAGGAATCAGCATCATTCCTGTTGTCTATTACCCTAGCCACTCTCTGGCTAGGGGTCTTCAGTATTGCCCAGCTCAGATGGACAGGATATATGTCCAGGTGCCGTTATCCAGAGCCTTGTGGTATACTGCGTTCTTTCCCTTCTGAAGAAACTCACACTTCCTTCCTCTCATTTAAGTGAAAATAAATAAACCAACCAACCAACCAAACAAAACCCTAAGTCCTTCGGTGCCAGCAGCAGAGAGCGCTTTTCATCAAATTGTTAATATGACTTTGGATTTCATAAATTCACCTCCCTGATCTTATTTTGCTTGCGAGGCATCTGTGGACTCGTGAAGGCAAGCCTCTTGTCTATTCTGCGTGGTTTGACGATGGAGACACTAATGGGGACATGTGATCAGTAGGCATAATCTAGGTAGGGATGGGATGATTTCCAAGAGATTGTGCTTCTCAAAGGAAAATAGACACTTAAGGTAACCTCACACTCCAAAATAAGAATTAGAAATTCTTTTCCTAAGGAAATCAGTTTGATTTCCTTTTCATTGGCAGAACCGATGGAGACTTTACTATTGCTAGCTGAGGTTTTTCTCTGAAGCTGAAGCTGGATATAGTATTAAGAGGATGGAGAAAGGAGATTTGCACAGAGACTTTTTAACCCACGCAGACCCCAGCAAGGAGGGAAATGATCATTCTGCTCCTAACATGAAGCCTGAAAGGGAAAACGCAAGACAAAAGAGATCTAACATTCATATTCTTTGCAGGCAGAAAGACACTGTCTGAGAATAACGAGACCAATGTCCAGGAGCATTGGAATGTGTTGGCCAATTTCTGTGGCATAAATATTTCCAGTGAATGAGGATTTCAAGCTGCCAGTGTGATCTTATTGGAAAGAGATGTAAAAAGATTCCATTCTGGAGAGGAGACAAGTCCTGCCACCACTAAGAAGAATTATAAGGAGAAAAAGCTTTCTGAACTAAGGTGCCCGACAGAGAAGTAAGGAAGTTATTTTTTTTCTAGTGTAGTTAAAAGGTTTTATTTTAAGTATACCTGATGAAGTGCTTGAGAATTCCTCTATTATTATTATTATTATTATTGAATATTTATATCACATTAAGGAGGCTATATAACCTTAGGATTTTAAATAGTTTTTCAGGGGAGTAACCTTACTTTTAAAACTCACTTTAAATTGGAATATTAGTTTTAAGGAGAGGTTTCACAGTTTTTTAGCACTAGCAAGGTTTCAAAATACTTGAGTGTGAACTGTATTTTTTTTAAAAATGTCCTTTTTGAAACCCTGTGAAATCTAGATTTCTCCATGGAAACCAGAAGCAAAATTTTCATGTGTTGAGCATTTGTTTGCAATGTAAGGAATATCTTCTAATTTATTTCTTTGATAAAAATTCTGAATTTTCTGAAAGCAAGATATCCTGGTAGATAGCTAAAAATATTCTAGAAAGGTTGATATCCATACGAACCTCCAAACAAAAAAGGTGACAAGTTTCAGAGTGTGCTTGGGGTTACTTGAATGAGAAAGTGGGTGTTTACCAGTAGATTGTTTTATGAGTCATAGTCTACCAGTACTACCCAGAATGCTTTGGGTGAGGCTTGGAAACGTGCTTATTTAGCAGGCACCATGGGAGATTTCTAATGCTTGAAAATTTGGGAATCATTTCTCTAGAAGATTTGAACAGCCTCACCTCCCATATTCTGTACCAGCAACACTGATCTGTGTGGAGTCATGTAGGCAGTCTTGCCTTATTACCAAGATGGCGGCCTGCTTTCAGGGACTAGAAGGAAGTTTATGGCTCCTCACATAATTCCACCATTTGTCAATATACTGAACAAAACTCTGTAGTTAGCTATTTTTTCCCTAAAGTTAAAGCTGTGATTTTAGGGAGAGGAAACATTTTAGGTGGTCTTAGTCATTTTGATGTGAAAGGGTCAACCCTCAGAGGGGAGGTGTCAGAATGGAAGCGGCATGGTTTGGAAGAAAATGGAAATGATGAGGCTGGCACAGCTGAAATAACATTTATTTCCTTGAAAGTTTCATCTAGACCTGGCCCTAAATGGCCTACTTTGAGTCTCAATTTCAAGGTGGCTTTTGAGTTGCAGGAAACATAAAATGTTGATTTTTATTAGAAGAGTCAAGAGAAATCAGATGTGGCCTCTAGTCCTGGGATTGTAAAATGGATCTTATTTCCTTGACTTATCAGAGCTTTTTGGGTCTTTATTGAGGAGATTAAAGCCAGATATAGGGTTGGTTTTAAAAAACTGTGATTGTTTAGTGATGTCTCCCTTGATCGTGGGAGGATATCTTCAGCTTGGGAAAGCCCAGATGGACACAGTCTCTGACAGTGATGCTTACCTAGTGCCATCAGAGTAAGTAGGGAAGGGTACCTCTGGAGAAAGAAGGTAGTCCAAGGTGCCATCGCTCATGTTCTCCACTGCTTCGTTGCTCGGAACAAAAATCGTATATGGTCCACCTACGCTGTCATCTAAGGCATGTCTCACATTGGTCTTCTGCATTTCAGGAATAAAATTAGATGTAAAAATTTTATTTATATACCTCACACAAATATTTAAAGTAATTTCACAGAAATTATAGTTGATATTCCTGCTGATTTTACAAAGGACTCAACATAAATGTTTTTCAGGGGTTCATTTAGATACATACCTCTAACAAAGATCTGAACTTGCTGTATCTTGGTTGTAACACTGCCATTATAGTTTTCTGAAAAGAGACAGTTTATTAAAAATAATTTAAAATATTGTGAAGTAGTTTAGGAATGCTAATTATAACACAAAGGGAACTGTGACAGTGTTTTCATGCAAGTGGACACACACACATATGTTCATAGAGACAGAGAGAGAGAGAGAGTGAGAAAGAGAAGATCTGGACCACTGCCATACATTATGTGAATGTGTTATTTAAACAGTATTTCAGACATATATATATTCTGAGTGGCCCCTAGCAGTCATCATATAGGTCACAAGGAACAAATTTTGAAATAGTAATAACTGCCATCCTCTGTTTTAAAGTGTAAGGAATATAAACAGTCATGACAGTGGGTCACTGGTTTGGATTATCTAATGTAGCCATAAATGAGGTTAAGAATATGGATTCTTTTCTACATGCATACTACATTCTTTTCTTTCTCTCTGTAGAAATACTCAGAATTCTATGGAAAAAAAAAAACAGGTCACCCCAGCTCCTCTTAGTTTGAGGGCCTCCTAGTGTTATAAAATAAAGGACAGGCATATGTTGCTGGAGAACACTTTCTCTTTGATGCGCCTCTCCAGGGAGCCATGGGAGATGGCTTTGCCCGAAGGTCTCACCTCGGTGCTGCTCTCCAGTGTGGGCTCCAGCCTGTCCATGGCTTGATCAATGATGTGTACAAGCCCATTGGAAGCAACAATGTCCCCCTGTATAATTTTTATCTTCTTCTTGCCTCCATAAAGTTTAAGCTTTAGTTGATTGTCCTAAAATAGCAAAGAAAGATAAAATAAAATTAATGTGGAGTTCGGGAAGGAGCAAGCACTAGACTAGGAGTCAGCAGTCCTGTGTCCTTGGGTCCTGCCACTTCCCCACAGGAGATCTTGGTTAAGTCATGGAGTATAGCGTGAAGATGAAGATATCTGCTTGGTTGACCTCACGGGGTCTTCATTAGGATCAAATGAAGTAATGTATGAAATCACTGATGACTGTAGGACATGCAAGATGCAGGCAAAGAATTATGATGCTGCCCTCCTTCCACTGCGACTCCAGCAATGTGAAGCGCCGAGCCCACGGCAGATGTCTCACATGACTTAGTGTGGTACACAGAGAAGGCACAGAATAAAAAGTTATTGAATGAAACAAGCTAATTCCTTCTTCCTTCCCTGTGATGCCTTCAAGTCCCAGACTTAGTAAATACTTGCCAAATGAGTGAATGGGTGAATATGCACACATGGCTCTGGGAGAAAGGAAGACATATCTTGTCTGTCATCTTGAAAGGAGCCAAGATGTCCATCTGTCTATCATCGTCCATCTGTCCAGCCACCCTCACATACACAGAAGAGCAGACTGATTAATGCAGCAGCCTTTGGAGCCAGGCAAACCCACATGTGAATCCTGGCTTTGGCAATTACCATGTGACCTCTCCATACCACTATTAGAAAAGCAGGAATTATAACAGGATTATGATAGGATCTCTTTCATAGAGTTGTCGTGTCCTATATAACTCAATGCTACTTATCGGAAATACATAACAGCGTAGAAAGAATGTTCAGTGATCTATTAACTATCAATATCAGGGAGATATACTACTATAGTCATAATCCATCCATACATATTCTGCTGATGAATTACTTGCTTTCCAGCTAAGTAGAGCCTCCAGAAGAGTTATTTGTATAAGGGAGGAAGGGTAGATGTAAGTTAAAAACAAGCAGAACTCATGGCAACAGGAGAGACGAATGCTAAGTGGGGAAGATGGATGAGCTCCAGCGAATGGAGACGAACACAGCCCATTTCCTTCTTCGTGAGGACTGCTGACAGGGCGCTTCCAGGAAATGGCCCTTTGTCTTCCTGCTGACAGCTGAGTGGTGGCAGCCTTGAAAACTCAGTCAGAGCTGGCTAAAATCTCATATTCTGTTAGGCCCTTCTGCAGAACCTGCCTCCCTCTCTTTCCTGTCCCTGGTGGCATTCTCTGCTTCTCCCTACGTGGAAAGTTGTCTGACAAACAAGGAGTAAGGAAAGAGGTTCCTTTCACAGACCACAGACAAAAAGGACAAGAAGGTGATGGGCGTTACAGGAACACGTTTGGTGGGTGATTTCCTTACCTTATCCTGGTTGAAAATTTCCCCTGCCTTCCCAGTCAAGGTGTAGAAGCTGTCTGTGTTGTTCATGCGCTCAGTGTTCATCTGCCCAGCAATGATGTGGAGTTTCACTAAGTACTGAGCAGCCTTGATATCCATCAGAAGTTCTTTTACCTAAGAAGAGAGAGACAGTGGGACTGTTTATTGTTTGAAGGAGCAAAGGAGTTTTGTAACACAAAACGTGGTTTATTCAGCATCAAGGACATCAAAGCCAGAGCTCACTTAAGATATATACTCTTTGGGCTCTCTGAGGCACAGATGACTTCATGAGCACATCACCCAGGCCAGACCTTAGGGAAGTGTGGAAATCTGGACAGTTGGAGGCAAAGGTCAGTATGCTTCTAAACCAGGGCAAGCTGCTCCTGCATTGAAGGTGACTATGGGGGAAGCGTGACAAAGGCGCCTTGAAGAGCAGAAGGGAGGCAAGTGCTGAGGAATCCACCCTGAGTCCACGAAGAGGACCAATGAGAAACACTGAGGTTTGGTCAGAAGAGCAGGTGGAGTGGACTGATGATGCTTTGGAGTAGTAAAGATGAGTTTTGAGAAGTCTGTTGGACCTGTAAGTCTATGTTTTACCACTACTACACAGTCAACAATCAAGGAACAGATACTTACTAGTTGTACACAAATTTTATATATTCTACAAGAGACCACAGGCAAAGTGCCAAGCCCCAAACCGGTACTACTTGCTCATTCTCTTCCCTAACAGGAGAGACATGAGGACATCTGAAGGTCAACAGTAGACAATGTACTTAGTCACGTGAAAGGTGGTAATATACCAGGGGAAGGAAACCAGAACTCGCTTGGTTTTTATTCTAAGCAGAAAACAATAATCACAAAACATCTTGGATGAAGAGAACCCAATTTTATATGGGTCAGTAATTTCATTATCTACATTAAGCCAAATAGAGCTATTTCCTTGATATCACCCCAGTAGGACTGCTCCTTCAGGCACAAATTTAATTCCTGCTGCATGATAGTATCTCAGACAACAGATGCTCACACTGAAGATTAATTTTTCTTCTTATTTCCCCTATCATGGTACCAGTTATGACAATTTTAAGAACATAAATATCTAGCTGATGCATTCACTTAAAATTTTCTGTGAGAATGAACATCTTGATTATATAGGTCTTACTTATCACATGGCTATATGTTAAGAATTTTTATGGTTAATTCCTGGAGGGGACATGAGTAGAAGGGGCTAAATGGAAACTTAGAGAGTGCTGGTAATGGTCTTTCTGGCTATGTAAGTACGTTCACTTTGGGGAAATGTGCTGACTTGCATACTTAGGATTTGCATATTTTACATAAGGATATTTCACTGAGGGAAGTTTATCAAAAGTTGAATGTTTTCAGACATGTGGAAGCAGAAAGACATGATATCATTGATGTGAAGAGGACAGTAACAGTCATTGGAGACAACACAGGGCAGAGGGGAGAGAGTGGGGTCGGTCAGAGAGCACACACCAAAATACAGGCAGGGGGAGTAAGTCCTAGTGCTCTACAGCACAGGCGACTGCATATAGATTATGGTAACATTGTATAAAGAAGTAGAAGAGAGGAATGGGAAGCTTTGCAACACAGACGAGATAAGTGTTCCAAGAAATGAAAGTGTTAATCACCCTCATTTGATCATGAAAAACTTTATGTATATCAGAATAGTCCACCATACTCCACAAATATGTATAGTTATTATGTACCAATTAAAAATTCTAAAAATAAATATATGCTTTCCATCAGTAGGTTTCATTTTAATAGAAGTTTCCCACTTTCAACAAAAGATGCTGCCAATAAGACTTTTTTTTGGCATTAGCCTCTCACTGCAGGTTATTTTGAGTACTCACATCGAATCCTCTTGATCCCTTGTCCAAGGGCAGCAGTACAGTGAAAGGTCCCAGGTTGCTCAGTGGCCAGGCATAAGTTTTGTCTTAGAAGTTGATATATACAAAGGAAAAAAACTCATCAATTGGGGTAGTGCATGAGCAAAACAATTCTGTCGAGGGTCTTACTGCAGAATTGGTCCATTTCTGCCCTTCTTTGGTTTAATTACCATTACAGGTCCTTCACCCAGTGCCTCTAAGAACATAAGGCACCATGAAGCATTGGCCCAATATACTCCACAGAACTCTCTAAGGGTTTCAAACTTTTCTACAGTCTTGGCTTCATGGATACTCTGGAACGAGCTGGTCATGCATAGCAAGATCCTCTGACAGCCCTCAGTTCCTGAACCTATGCCTGGTGTTCTGAGCTGGCCTCATCCCAGCAAGCAACGACACAGTCCTTGCTTCTGCCTAGGATCTGATCAGAAGAGCCCCCTACTTAGGTTGATACTCTGCTGTTGCTTTCCTGACATGCGTGATGTTTGCACAAAAGATTTTAGCATTTTTCATTTCACACTGCACTTCGTGTGCAGCTATTTTTCCTCACTCTGGGGAAACTGGGACATCAGGACAGGCTCCAGGGTCTCATAGAGCATGGTCCAACGCTTGGAAATGGGAAGGCAAAAGGTCAGAAAGACTTAGGGGATGTCTGAGGGCCTACTCTACAAAGGATACTGTCACCCCTGCCAGCTCCCCCTTTAATATCCTGAGAGTTCTTGGAGGAAGGCTGTAAGGAGCTGGCAGGTGCCCCATGCCTGGGTCCTGCTGGTTGTGCTTCATGCCCTGCGGGATGCTGTGGGAACAGCAGGACACGTGTGCCGGGTGTACATTAAGATTTATACAGAGACTGCAGCGTTGACCTATGCATGATACCTACTTCTTTGTGTTCTTTCTAACATAAATGCTCATATTTTAAGGCTTTTGTTGACTGGTCAAGTCTGTGCATTATTTGTGGTTGACTGGCCAAACTGATGTTTGGTTGAAAGTCTTGCCCAATGCTATAATTAGTTACAGTATTTAATTCTCAAGGGAGTATGGAGTAATATAGTATATAGAAGGCATCTGCAAACGAGTGAGGGTTTTTGGACTACGACCCTGTCTGAGCATTAGCCTAGACACTGACTTCAGAGCTGAGAGTGTGCACAATCAAGACACTTCCAAAATTCACATGACACCTCAATGAGGAACAAGGATACTGCCTCAGGGCCTCAGTCACTCTCCATTCCCAGTATTATCTGCCAACCTTTGTTAATACTTGAAGGACTACAAAGTCGAGGGGAAGTGAGGTACTGTTTTATGTTCCTCTAGTTTTGCTGCGTGTCTGTTAACCTATGATGACTCCAGGAATCTAGACCATCCCTTTGCTTTCTAATTCTTATGTGCCCCAGGGCCCAGGCTCAGCTTTTTGCCTGCTAGTCATTGCATTGCTAGGTCTCTTGCGAGTTCGCTGTTTCCTTGGAAACAGATATCTGTTCTTCCCTCTCATCTGTATGACTCCACCCTGGAGGGGCTGATCCCGGAGGACCAGCCTTGTCTAACCCTTAGTTGAAGTTTGTGTCTTGCAAGCTTTCTTAAAGTTTGTGCTTGTGTTTTTGTCTGGCCCGAAAGAGGGCATCCCTGTAGGAGGCACTCTGCATCCATAGCCGTGGCATCCATACCCAGGAGTGAGATGAAAGAGGTCAGCCTTCCTTGCCATTTTCCTCTGGGCTCAGTGTCTAGTTCTTGAAGTCGCTCCATGATGTTTCCATAACACGTTAGGCCATCCCCCATGTAACCTTTGTGGCAAGTACATCTGCAAAGAGGAGGAAAATACATTCTCAGAATCTTAGATCCACTCAGTGTTGAGATCACACAGTCTAATTTAACACTGGGGGAAACAATGGCCAGAATAGAATCAGGTCAAAGCCAGGAGCAGTGCAAACACAAATAGGTGTTCAAGTGCAGCACTTAACCTATAGCTGGCCTTCTGGAATACGATCCTAAAGAAATTATGCATGTCTATATGATCTAGTTATCTCTCTATGCTCTTTGTCTCAGGATTTTTCAAAGTATGGTTCTGCAGTGGAGACCCTGCAGAATCATTTGATATGTTTAGGATAAACATAGATTCTAGAGTTCCACTGCAGAGCCCCTCAACTTGAAAGCCCTACCAAAGCCAGTCTTCAGGAGAGCGAAGAGTCAGGACTATTGACCAGTATTCTTCCCCATCTCTACCAAGCTTCAACCTCTTCACTACTTCTTTTGGGAAGCTTTCCTTGATTGCACCTCTTTCTGCTGTAGGTCAGTGCCTCACTTTGTGTGCACTCTCATGGTACCAGATAGTTCTCCGTAGCAGCAGCAATTGCTGCTATAATCTTAATATTTGTGTGAGTAATATCTGCTTCACTATCTAGCTTCAGAAAGAGGAAGGTAATGGCTTTGCATGTGTTTGTTGTAACCCGAGGATGTAGCACAGGGCTATGTCCAAAGTAGTTACTTAGGTCATAGTTTACAGTAAGTAGGAATTTTGTTAAACAGATAATATAAACAGTGATCTAATGCAATCAATCAAAACCAAGTATAAACAATGATAATCAGAGGTTAGTCTCATAGGAGGATCAAATGTCCTAGCAATGGTGAGCTGGTAAATACTTAACAACCAGCCTTCTAGGGAAAAAGCCCTCACTTACACCATTTGTCAATTGCCATGGTTTAGCCTCCCACCTTTGCCAGTTTCAAACTACAACAAAATGTCAGTGAGCTTGAAAAATACCTCAAGATTGGACACTCAACTCTTGTAAATCAGTAAGCCCTGGCTGCTGCATGCCACTGCTGCCTAGAAGAGGAGTTGACAACTAGCTGAAATTGACTAAGTGTGTAGGAGGGTGACATTCACCAGGATCCTGGAGATCAGCGAAAAACCAACCAGTAGGTAGGGGAAGAACATTCCGTAGAGGAGAGATAAAGGGAGCCGAAGAGGAGTTGTGAGGGCATCACGATTTTGTTGTGGCCATACCATACCACAGAGCTGACTCACTGGTGGGAGAGTACTCCAAAGAATAACTCAACTGCCATTAAACCAGCTGTGCTTCTAAATACGGTCCCATGGTAAAGGGTCTACTTCCAATAAGTTTGTAGAACAAGCTGCTCGGAGGCCCGTCTCCTGTTGCCTGGATTGTTGCAGCCACCTGGCGGGTCTTCTGCCCTTTGCGTTCTGCTCTCAGAGCAACCTGTCACACAGTTTCTAAGGGACACGTCTAGAACTCTCACAGCTCCTTTCTCTGCCAGATAGAATTTTGTGGAGAGCCTGCTGAGTCTTCTTGCTATCTACTACAAAATTTCAGCAGCACTAAACTGCCAAAATCTTGGTTGTTGATTGTAGGGCTCTGATACCTTTTTGGGCTGTGGAGCCTACAAGCAATGCTTACCCATGCTCACCTGCAGCTCAGGTGTCACCTGCTCTAGAAGCCTTCTCTGACCGCTGACCTTCTGACTCTCCCAGGTTGACTCAAATGCTGCCTAAGCCTCTGAAGATACTTTTGTCACTGCCCTTTCTTTCCACCAGATTTATCCCTTGTGACACTTAGCTAGATGGGAAACTCTCAGAGAGCATGGGTCCCCCCTTAGCCCTCACCATATTATAGTCCCTCTTTACTGAACTAATTATTTATGAAATGCTGTAATTCTAGAAACCTCACTGGCCTGGTTTGGGTCTGGAGTACCTCCCAAAAGCCTGTGTACTTATATGGATGCTGTATACCATTGAGAGTCGGGCCTGGATGAAAGGGGCAGGTGCTTTGAGGCTAGACCTCGAGGGTGTGTGTGTTATCTCTGACTTCTTCTCTGACATGGCTCTGTTCTGCTGTGCTGCAGAGAGCTCTCCAGCTCTAGCCTCACCATTTGGTTCCACCATTTCCAGCTACACATCCATGAATGGACTGTGACCTTCTGAAACTGTGAGCTAAAATAAATATTTCTTCCCTATAGCTGTGGATGTTGGATATTCTGTCCCAGCAATGAAAAAATGACCAAGACACTTAGCCAATTTAGAGGGTTATGAGATCATAAGTCACTTTGTCCTTCAGTGTCCTCATTTGATCACACATACCTGGAAAAAATACTTATAACCAACACAATAAGGCCTCTTAACCTCTCTGAGTCCCAGTTTCCTTATCTGTAAAATGAGTTCAATAACAGTAACTTCAGAGTTCTTGATTGAAGAGATAATGAAAGAAAAAGAACTAGCATGGTGACAGATGTGGAAAAACTCGTTACTGTGCAGTAATAACAATGGTGATGACAATGACAAGGGTGACCATGATGATTAAGGTGTTGACTATCACAACAGTATTGCAGAGGGAGACAGCAGGACAAGTCTGCAAATAGGTCATGCTAATTCCAGAACGAGTGCCAAGACAGGGCTGACTGGGGTGATATAAGAAGTGGATGGAAGTGACTAATTCTGCCGGGAGAAACCAGCCACAACTTCTGGGAAAGAGTAACATTTGAGTCAGTTCTAAAAGAATACACATGAATTTCCTAGCTGGACAAATAATTGGGGGAGTGGCTCTCTACCAGGAAAAAAGTTGTCCCCTTGCCCTATCCAGAGGACATTTGGCAATTTCTGGAGACATTTTCAGTTGCCAGAGGTGGAACAGGGAGCTCTTGGTGTCCAGTTAGTAGAGGGCAGGAATGCTGTTAAACTCTGGCAGTGGTGAATGACAGCTCTGTCTAACAGAACTGTCATGTCAAAAATGTCCATAGTGTAGAATTATGAAGGTAGATTTCATCTTGAAATAATACTTATCTAATGTAATCAAATCACAATTTTCAGCTGAAGTATTAACTTCCTTAATTCCTGTGTGCTGTGCTAATGTGAGAGGGGGCAAGGAAGATTTTAAATCTGAGAAATGATACAACAGTCACTTCGAAATTAACCTGGCTACAAACCACCTAAGTTTTACTGGAGGGCAACTGTTAACATGAAACCTTTACTGAACACAGGGTACATTTCTTCCTCCAAATTCCTTCAGTTATAAGGCCAGTGGCCTGTTTTGTGTGGAATGAGAACTGTATTTCATGGTCTCCATGCTGAATGGAATGTATGAAACATAAATAGTTCTACGTTTTATTTCAAATCTCAGTCCGAAGTCTAAGGTTTTATGAGAATGTTTTCTGACTTAAACATTCTCTCTTGGCCCATGTGCGTTCATAACCTAGAATCTCTTGTAAGGTGCTGTTTTCAAAAATTAGGAGTAAATGACTTGTGTTATTTTAAGGTTTTAAAAACACCTATAATCTATCTGCATAATATAAATCATGAGTTGGAGTTAATTGCATTTAATGAGGGATGAGATTTAGTTAGTACGGAGTTACCCGAAATTGTACAGAAATTCTTAGTACATTTGCTTCCTTCATTTCTTCATGAGTTCATTTTGTTCCTTTATTGGTGTAATTATTCCCCCAAGCTTTTACATAATTCTTTGTTTTAATCGATGACAGCTATTAGTATGATGAATGGACTTCAAAGGACCTTGTATTCTAGTTGGGGCTGGAGATCAATAATTATGACAATAGCTAGCATTTATAATAGCTGGGTATTCTTATGAGGGCCTCACTATTGTTTCTTATATAATACAACAATCCTACAGGTTAGGATCTGTTATTGGACCTACTTTAAATGAGGAAACTGAGGCACAGAGAGGGTAACCATCCTGCTCAAGATCACATAGCTTGTGAGTGGCTGTGCTGTATGCCTGTCACAGCTCTGACCCACAAGTGCTAGGACAGAAGCATTTCAGGCTGCTCAGGAGCCCAGAGGCAGAGGCATCTAGGGCCTGGGAGGACCTGAAAGGTGTCCTAGAGGAGGAGATCACTCAAAGTGAGCTTCGAAAGATCAGGGTATTAGCCTGACTCAGAGGAAGCTGCTGGGCTGGAGTAAGACTCTGTGAGTACAAGGAAGAGCGTGAACGAAGGTCTGGGGTTGGCAGATCATGACACGTGATGAACAGCACAACGGGCTGATTGATTGTGCTCCATTAAATTCAGGTTAAAATCTGAATCTCAACACAGCGTATGTTTTCCCAGGCACAGTGGTTTTCTCTCTTCTGTTCTGACCACTTCCTACACACTTGTCAGGGTAGGTCAAGGATTCAGAGTATTCTGATGGTCACTATAGGGGAAGGAATGGTTAGGTAGTTCATTGATCAGAGAACCACTGAGTGCCTACTGTGCTCCTTGTTGTTCCTATTTGGGGTGGGGTGGATGTAAGGCTGAGGAAGACACACTGTCTCCCCTTCCATGAACATAACAGTATTGACTGGCCACCACTGTCATGCCTGGAAAAAGGTGGAAGTAGGACTGAGGGGACTTACTTGGTCTGGCCTGGTGCAACAGTGGTACAGTTTGCATTCCTGTGACATGGGTTCTTGGACTCACAGATATTAGTCATGCTACATCCCACTCCAGGTACAAAGTTGCGGTAATGCTCTTTGCACTCACAGTGAGACTTCAATAGAAAGATAGAAAGAAATTGAATTCTAGTTAGTCTCAGAGCAACCATTCCTCTTTAACACAGACACAGATACCCACACCCATACCCACACAATTTTTTAACATTGTGGATCAAACCCAGGTCATTCTGCATGCTAGACAAGTGCTCTATCATTCAGCTACATTCAGACCTCTAATCCATATTTCTATTCTGTTATAAAAGCTAATTTCAAGTAGGTCTGATCGATGGACTTAAACCAATAATTTGCCCAAATATTCAGAAATAGAAGTCATCACTATGTATCTTACCTTTCAGGAAGATCCCATTCCTTGATTACAGAGTTTAGCTTTTCAGCTTTCTTGTTTACCATGCCTTGACCTCCTTGCTACACAATTCCCATGACAGTATGTGACATATTCTTTCTTTAGAATTCCAGGAGCAATCCTTTCAGGATGTTGGTGAGACTGCGGGGCCCCAGTGCTGTGATTGGCTTGCCCATTGAGCCTTTCCATGCAGGAGGGCATATGTGTGTAGACAGATATCTTCAACCAAGAATTTGGTTTGTTGTTATAGACATATAAGGCATTCTCTTTATACTGAATGGATGGATGGGTGTGGTATTAGGGACAAGGCACTTCCAAATGGACTTTTTGGCAAAGGTCTCCTGACCATGATGATTTTTATTAGTTAAAGCCATGATGTGAGCTGGAGGAGTAGGACCTGTTTTCTGTAGATTGACTGACATTTGGTCAATTTTCATCACTTTGAGACAGAGTATTTTGGGGTTTAACAGCCTCCTTTAACTTAAAAATGACATTAGAGTGAGTGGTGGATTGAAAATCGATTGTATTCACATGAATCTTGGCAAAAGTTGGTTTGTCAATCTAATCTGAGATTATGTATGTATTTTGTCAGTCACCTTATAGGAATGTGGGAGGAAATGTGGCCAGTGACGTTTTGATGAAGGGCTGGGAAAGTGTGAATTTGGAGGCCAGCCTGGGCTGTCTGAAGAAGTGGCACAAACTGAGTGTACAGAGACAAGGAGCACAGATGATACCAGGATCATATGTCTAGTTTCATTGGTTTGTCTTACCTCTAGACATATCAGGCCTGTGCATCTTTATCTCATTATTGTGGTTTGGATCTGGAATGTTCCCCAAAAGTCTCACGTATTTGGATGTTATAGATTATCTATGGTACAGTGTGGCTGTTAGGAGATGTGGGGGCAGGGGCTGCTCTGGAGGAATTGATTATGGAAGACAGGCATGTGGATTGGATTACAGGTGTGTGATGGGGGCTTAAACCTGGATGAGGAGATACAATGAGGCTGGGCCCCGAAGGGGTAGATCACTGGGACTGGACCTGGAAGGGTAAATGTAACTTTTACCCTTCTTCTAGAACTTGATTGGATTTGACTTGATTTGACGTGGTTTCATGTTTGCAGTGTCATGAGAATCTGTCTCCACCTCTGCCTCTACCACATGCTTTCACTATTGCTGGCCACCCATGCAAGGACTATGACCTTCTGAAACTGTGAGCTAAAATAAATCTTTCTTCCCTAAAGTTGTGGATGTTGGGTATTGAGTCACAGTAATGAAAAAAGTAGGTAAGACGCTCACCTTTCCAGGCCCATCGTATTTGCACACTGTAGACTTCGCAGGGCAGTTTCCGAAGTTGGTTTGGCAGGGGTCTATGGGTAAGCACACGTGGCCATCCCCACGGTAGCCTTCTCTGCATGCGCAGCTGTGCTGGTTGGGTCCCAGGTATATGCACAGAGCGTGAGGGTGGCACACTTGTTGTAAACATGGGTTGATGGCTTGAGAGGCAATGACAAAATGAGCTGCCATTAGCAGACTCAGAAGGGAGAAGCAAAATGAAGCTGTGAGGGGGCTGTTGGTCACAGCACATCAGTGCCACAAAGACAAGTCAAAGATTTCAAGGAGACAGAAACACTTCATCTCATCCCAACTGACTCTCCACCCTGCCCCCCACCAGATTGACACAAGGTCATCGGAAACAGTAACTGCAAACCTTGTGCTGATGTACTATTCTGCCATTTGCATGTAAAATTTAGTATAAAGTTGCATAAAATAAATCATTAAAGCTTGCAGAATTTATAATACGCACTAAGCCCTGTTCTAAGTATTTGCCATTTTTAACTCATTTAATACTTACAGCAAGGTCCTGTGGATCATTATTATCCTATTTGGTAGATAGAAAACTGAGGCAGAGGCAGGTTAAAGGTCATGGGGTTAATAAAAGGCAGATTGAGGGTTTGAACCCAGGCAGTCTGGCTCCAGGCTTGTCTTCTTAACAGATATATAATGCAGCTCCTCTTAAAGAGAATAATCACACACACTAAACTCTACACTAATCATGATTAAACTGATATAAAAATAAGTCTATATGTTTTTCAATCATAGAAGGAGAAATGGTCATTCACTGGTCATTCACTATGTGATCAGCTTTTTGTATACATACGTGTTTCACTTAGCTACCAAGAGAGAAATAGAATTTATTAATATCAAATGGTGGTGTTAAGATGAAGGAAGTCTTAAGGTGTTATTTTTTTCCTATTAAGTAATCTGAATGCCCTGATGAATTAGTTGACAGGGTGGAAAATCTACTCACGCTCGCAGTTTTTGCCATCGCCTTTGTAGTTGGGGAGGCATCTGCATTCCAGTTTGGTTTCATCTTCGCTCGAGGGTGAACATCTGGAAGTTTCTGGGCAGAGCAAGGCTGCACACTCAGGGACAGCTGCACAGGAAGACAGGTGAGGTACTTGCATTCGTAACACAACCAATTTTCACAAAAACCCAAACTACAATGTCTTCTTTTATTAGAAAGCAGTATAACTTCATTACAGTAGTTTAAAAATACAGAATGGTAAAATCTGCGTTTTCTCTCTCACTGGTCACACTACTAAAAGAACCATTATCATTAACCAATATGACACATTTATTTATAAATTAATTTATATGATGTTTTTCCAACCAAATAGAACCCTGTTAAAAATGCTTGGCAAGGTCGTTTTTAATTTACTAACATACAAGGAATGTATTTAAGGATCTCCTTTAATTTCTGATAACTGCATAGTGTTTGATACAGGAAAGGTTCTGAGAGGTTTTTTGGTCTTGTTTTGCTTTGTACTAAGGATTGAATTGAGAGCCTTTGTGCTGAGCTACATCTCCTGCCTATTTGTTTTTGTTTTTGACTCCAAGACAAAGTCTTGTCAAATTGCACATACCCAGGCTAGGCTAGAACTTGTGATCCTCCTCTCTTATCCTCCCAGAGTGCTAGGATTACAAGTCTGCGTCACTAGGCTAGACTTTTTTTTTGAGAGAGAGAGATTCTCACTGTGTAATACAGACTGGCCTGAAACTCAAACTCCAGATTCTCCTAGGTAAGCCTCCTAAATGCTGGCATTACAGGTATGCACTACTGTGCCGGACTTTTTTTTTTCATTTTTTTCTTATCCCTTTCTTTTCTCTTTTCTTTTTCTAAAATAAGAGGTCATGTATTATTTAGGACTCAGTTACGTATTTATTTCAACAGGGAAAGTTTTGATATCATGAATTAAGAATGAAGACTAGGAGTCATGAAAAATTAGCTAGTTAAGGATGAAAAAGAATTCTACAGAGTAGGTGAATGGCAGATACAGAAAGAGTAGCCATTACCCTGTGACTAAGACAAGCACCTATGAGGAAAATTCCTTTCTTCTATGGTTGAGATCCAGATGACCCTGGACAGGTTTTTGGTCACTACGTAATGAAGTGGCCAAAGTTTCTTGGTCATGAGACTTTCTGGGAATCTCTCTTCAGAGTCAGGGCAGGTCATCTACTTGGAGGTGCCAAGCCTCAGAACTCACTAGGTACCGGGGAAGCTGCTGGCTACTGGGGCAATTGGCATTAGAAGCATAGGGCACCCTCTCCGAAGTGTAGCTTACTTCCCTGAGTGGCCTGGGCCGCCCTGAGCAGCTGAGTAGGATGAAGCGGGTGGCTAGCTCTCCAGAGCTCCTGGTGTGCCTGGCTGGATGGCTGAGGAAAGGCGGGGCAGAGCAACACATCCCCAGACTGGGGCACAGGCCTGTACTGCCTGGAGCTCCTGGCTGCGCCACCAAATGTCTGAATGTTTCCAAGGCTACTCAACACGGAAACATTCTTGAAAAGCCCCAATGAGAAATAGGGTTAGTCAGCCGCAAGATGTCAAATAGGGGACTCCCTAGCGCTGGGTTCCAGCAGCTCCATAAGCACACCTTAAAATTCAATAAGTACCTCCTTCCCCCCACACAGTAGGGCTACACTTCCCTACTGTCATCTTTCTCACACTACCTATCTTTTCCATCCTTGTAACATAATGAGCAAAAATTTAAACCCAAAGCAACCACCAGAACTCCCATCTTACGTCACTGTGACTTGAATTTGTTGTTTGTGTGATTCCTTCTGAGTTTCTATTCCCTTTTCATCCTTACTGTTGGCTTTTATTTCATGAGTCTTAGCTGTTCCTAGGTCTATTTTTAAAACTAGATCATGGACTTTATATTACTATAGAAATTTATCTGTCATGTAAATTGTAAATATTTTCACCCAGTCTCTTGTTTATCTTTTGAAATGATTATATATATATATATATATATATATATATATATATATATATACATACATACACACTTTTTTTTTCACTTGGAAGCAAATCTAACTCCAACAGGCTGGCTTCTGGACCGGGTTTCTGTTTCATTGAAGCCTCTGCTCACAAGTCCTCTGGGCAGTGACAGTGATGGCTGAGGAAGGACACGACTGAGGTCCACAGCGGGGGCATCCTACCCACCTCATTCTGAATTGAGGTGGGTGGTTTGCATGACTATGTGCTCTACGGAGGCGAAGAAGGTAGAGATTGTGTTTTGTCCATCTGCCTGCCGGATATGGCTGGACCTCCCGGGTTTCCCTTTTGCTGAGACATACTGCGTTTTGCCAGTAGAGGGCACGGGCGGGGCAGAGCCGGACATTGGCGCCCCTCTTTTTGTGTCTTACTTCTGTGTTATTTATTTGCTGCTGCTTGCACATAATCTGTTCAGGGATGCTTTGCCCCAGCAGTTGTGCATAAAGAATTCACCATTTTTTGGTGACCTTGCGTCCTTGACCTGGACCCAGCGACCACTTTTCCAGTAGCCTTCCCCTTATAGATACCATGCACACACTCCCTCCCCCCCCCACTTCTTCTGCAGCCCATATTCACCCGTGCCTTAGAGTGTCTCACGTCTCTGTGGTGACTATGGTTCAGTGTTGGACAAAACAGCCAACTTCCCTGCCACCTAGTGAGCTGAGACCATACCCTCCCCACCAACAACGGACCGCAACCCTGGGGATGGCCGCCTCTTTCCGAATTGTCCTTTGGTTGCTATACGTCATCTTCCCTAGGATTCTCCTTCCGTTTCTAACAGCCACTCTTCTACCATAGCTTACTATGCTTCATATTAAACGTCCCTTGTTTGAATCACCTTGTGGTGTTCATCTCTTAATTGAACCCAGTGTAATTGTTTCAAGAACGTCTAGTGATAATTAGAAACAGGGAGATAGGTTTTGTGGAGGGGAAAAGAGCATGGAGGAGGGAAGAAAGTGGGAAAGGGGAAGAAAGTGAAATGATCAACATGAGAAATGTATGTGCACCACATCCTCAAGTTGAATGTCATTATTATGTATAGCAGATAGAGACTAATAAAAACAACAATTTGGGGGAAAAAAGAATTTCCAATAGATCCCAAAGATTTGAATTCCACTTCTTTTATTTCCTATCTGTGGGGCCTTTGGTGAGTCACTTAGCCTTACTGAGCCTCTTGTTTCCTCTCCCCATGGCAGTGAGTGGGCCGTGCTAGGGGACTGGTCATTGAGACCAGGCCTCATCTCCTTTAGCAGCTGACTGACTTGTAGCAATGGCCACTCCTGGCTTCCCAGCCCCAGTGGCTTCCTCTCCATTCTCTCCTCATTGCTTCCTGCTTAGCCTTCCTAAAACAAGGCATGAGTCCTGTTACGACTCTGCTTTGGGTCTATCTCTCCTCTCCTGCCTCACCTTTCTGTCTTTTTCTATTCCTTCCTGTTCTGTCCTTTTCTTCCCTCTCTTTTAAATTTTGTTTTTGTTTCCTACAACAAAACACTGAGAGATACTTATCCTGTAAAGCCAGAGCAATGAATGCAGTTCTGAAGCAGGCACAGCACCACCACTTAAACAGGCATCCCATTAAGGAAACCAGCAGAACTTACGTGTGTCACACCTGGGGCCTGTGTAGGCAGAGTAGCACTCACAGGTTCCATCCCCCCTGATTCCGCCGTTGCACACGCCATGCACACAGTTGCACACTGTAGGCAGAAAATGGGGCATTTTCATCACCTGGTAGAAATTGCTCCTAAAGGTTCTGGAAAGGTGATATTTCCAGACAGTTCTTACTAAGAATCTGTATAATGAGGTGGAGGAAACTGTGGGCTTGAAGTTCTAGGGATCCAAGCTCTAGAGATCCAGTTTGAAGCCTGGCTTTTTTTTTTTTTTTGAGTAGTTTAATTCTCCCCCTTAACATGTGGCTAGCGATGCCTAATTTTCTACAGAGCTCAGTGAAATAATGTATCTGAAGCAAACTTGGCATATGAGCATTGGAGTTCTTTTCCCTTCTTCCAAATTATTTGCCTCACCTTTGACTCCTTGACATGAAGATTAATTTACTGTCAGAAGAGATGCCTGCAATGTGACAGAGAAAAGCTACCATCCTCTTAATCATTGTTGGTACAACAGTAGGTATTGCTGGCCTATGCAGATCAGTTTGAGTCTTTGAATGATGGGACAACACCAAGATAAAAGCAAAATTCAGCAGAACCTATTGATACAGGGCTACAATTCCAGCACTCTGGGAGGCTGAAGCAGGACTGCAAGTTTGAGCCCAATGTGTTAAGACACTGTCTTGAAATTAAAAAAAAAAAAAGGAGGTTTGGCTTGTAGCTCAGTGTGAAGGACTTGAGGTCCATCCTCAATATTACAAAAAAAAAAATCAGATCTGGGTGGTGCCATCTCAGGGACCCCAAAGCAGAATCTGTGTCCCTCAGGCATATCCCTCATTCTCTCTTTCCCAGACCTGGTCCTCTGTTCCCTTCATTGAGCATTTACTGATTATCAAATTCAAGGCTCATAGAATCTGTGAAGTAGGTATGATCAATATCTTTATATTCTAGATAAAAAAGGTGATAATCAGCTTAAGTACTTATTCAAAGAGCTTGAAAAATTCAATTTGATTTGCAATTATCATTCTCCCTTCAAAACCCAGTGCCCTTGCAAAGCACTGATAGCCACCTATGGCTGGAGCTCTTTGGTACAGGTAAGTGTTAGAAGGAAGCATAATTGGTCATTGAGACAGTTGCAGTGAACAGAGGGGGTATAATCTATGAGACTTAATATATATTCCACTTAATTCACTTAAAAAGTATTGAGCCAGCTTCTACATAGTAGCAGATACTGCGTCAAGCAGCCAGTTTGCATATGTGAGTAATTAACAGTGTTTCTACTGAGGGGTTCACAGAGTAGTGGGGAAGCCAGACACTAAGGGACAGCATAGTGACCTGTGTTCTAAGTGCAAAATTGCAGCCTGTGGACGAGGGTGGGGGCCGAGGCAGGATTGCCTTGGTGACTCGGGTGGTAACTGCAAGTTCTGTCCTGTTGGGTAGCATGCCCTCCTGACTGTGTGTTGTGGGCCCCAGGCTACTGTGAGCCTGTCCCTGGGTCCCATCTATAGTGCAGTCACTGCACTAAATAAGCTGACCTGGCCCAGGGAGCTTTCTGGAGCCACTCATTCTGCACGGCAGGGCTGGCAGGCCCTGCTGGGAGAGTGTCCTTGGGAAAGAGGAATGAGTGGGAGAGGATTCCCAGCTGGTCAGTGAAAGCCATTAGCACTATGTGTATGGGCCTCAGCAGACCCCTAGAGACACATGCGAGTTTAAAGTGGCCAAAGCATGGCCATTCTGGTCAGAGAGATGCTGAGCACAACATGCCCCTGGCAGGGTGAGCTGCTTCCTCTCCTGTGTTTTACTAACTTGTGCAGGCTGCCCATACTGCGTCATAGTTGTTGCTCACATTTGCAGCTCCTTAGGGATAGGGACTGAATCTTATCTCCTGCCTGCCATCTGATGCATGGTTCTCACGAGAGACAGGCTGGTGCAGGGCTTGGGGCCTGCGCTCTGGAAACCTGGGGCCAAATCCTGCCTCTATCCCATCCTAGCCGCATGAACTTCAGCTGTGTCTCTGTTGTTTTCTTAACCCACAAAATGAGGGCACGAACTTTAAGAGGTGCACGGAGGAGCCAGAGATTGCAGAGGTGAAGCCTCTGCATGTTGCCTCCCGGCACACAGTAGGTGCTTAGTGCATCTTTACTTACAGTAGGTGACTGTAAGATTGTTTTGTAAGTCAAATTAGGGAAAGTGAGCTTTGCGTCCTGCTAGGAATGAGGCACCAAGCAGGGAGGAAACTGGAAGAGGAGATGTAGCAGGTCTGAATCATCCTAACCAATACGCAGCCTCACAGGAGAGGCCCTGGCAGCAGGATGAACTCCACGTTAAAAACAGACTGTACCTAATAGAGCTGCCCCTGCTCTGGGCAGGAGTGCCGCTTCCCAGGACAAACATAACAGTAGATGAAACAACAGCGGCACCCAGTGGATGCCTGGCTTAAAGGGCTTGCAAGTTCCTTTGGTCCTGGCCAGTGGGAAGTGGCCAGCTACCTCAAAATCATTCACTTTTCTCCCTCCTTGGTAACTTGATTACTGGTGGATTGCTTTTGTCCTTTCTTCATAACTGCTTCTGATGGATGCTTGTGACAAAAGAGCTTTGCTGCGTTGCCAACCCCAGGCAGGTATTATAGATACCTGCTGAATAGACAAGGAAAGCCTGTGGAGATTACTCATTCCAGGTCCCAACTCAGTTGAAGCTAATTTCAAACCAAGGCCAATCTGAGTTCAAGCCTGTTCTCTTAACCATTACATTCTACACCTGGGCTATCCAATATGGCAGCCATGAATCATGTGTTCCCACTTAACTTTAATTTCAGTAGCGTGAACAACGTCGTAAAGCAGCCAGTTGCACTAGCCACGTCTCGGGTGCGGCCACTGTGTTGGGCAGTGCCGATGCAGATCATAGCCCTCACCGCAGGAAGTTCTCTTGGGACCTAGAACTTGGAGTTTTACCTCTCTATGGTTACATTTTTGATTTCCAGTTTTTCTGACCTACAGTTTTAGGTTTCCAAACCATCTTTACTCCTTTCCCTTGCGATTTCCTCATCGCAAAGCAAGTATAACGGGAGACTACTGTCCTTATTTGGAAATACTCGAGTTTCTGTTCCTGTCTGTGCTCACCAGGCACCACCATGAGCTTCTTGGAGGTAATGTGGTTTATCTTTTTAATCCCCCCACCCCCCGCCAATTACTTAGCTTTCCTGGGACTGGAGAAACACTGAAGGTTTTCTTTTTCATTTCAGCATTTACTTAGCATGAACAATTTAGGTTCTAGTATTGTGGTGGAAAGGGTAAATATTAAACAGTTTGGTTACCATCTTTTTATGTATTGTTAACACTAAAAACATGCAAGAAATCAGTATCTCTCTTGAGCATGCTTTTGCTGACAACCTTGAGCATTTTTTTTTTTTTTTTTTGGCGTTAAGGGTAAAGAGATAAGATTAGAGAAAGAAGGAGGGAAGGGACTGTAATGCTGACGTGACCTATATGGGCACAGAATACTCCAGCTCAATGTAACCATTGTGTATCACTCATAAAACTGGGCAGAAAGAAATAAGACTAGAGGAAATTCGAGTCATAATAGTGATTGCTAACATATATTGTGTACTGATTGTATTATTCAGTAGTCCTTAAGGGAGGCAATCTTATTTCTGTTTTTAAAGATACAAAACACAGAGGATATACTTTTAAACTGTCCAGGTTCCCACAATCAGTGGCCCTGAAGCTAAAATCCAGGCTGAGTCTGCAGCCATGGCCCTCATCCCTCCGCATGCTACCTCCTGAAATCACGCCCCTGATCCGGGACACCTTTGCTGAAGTGAATTAGACCATCGTTCATTGTTTCATTTACATATTTATTCACCCCGCCAAAAAATGTGTGTGTATGGGCCAGGCACTGCTATTGAGGGTGCTGGAGATAAAGCTACAAGGATGTCTTGTCTTCAAGGACTCCTTGCATTTGAATGAATGAGGCAATGCCTCCAGTTTTGCAGATTAAATTTAATATTGTGTGTTGTGCAAATTTATGGGGGTGGGATGTCAGTGGGTATGTATATTTTCTTGCAAAAATATTTGGATTGGACTAGTGTATCAAATTTATTTTTTTTCCATAAAATTCAGAGATGTGGTGTTATTGGAAAAAAGGTCACCTGATACAGCCCTTTTTGGGAGGCCTACATGTGACAGATAAAGGCTCTACCATACCCATGCTCTTGGAGCCTTGCTGGTTCCCTGCATTTCAGTCAACTTCCAGTATCCACAGCTCTTTGCATGAGGGTTTTGTGTGAACTTTAAGTCAGTCTTTCAGCCGAAGAACTTTGATGCTGGAAGTACCAAAGAATGACCAACTGCCTTCTGTTGTTTATTAGTTTCCTCTTGCTGTGTAACAAAGTGATCCAAGCTTAGTGCTGTGGTTTGAATATAGTTTGGGTTTGTCCATTAGAGGTCCATGTGCTATGAGGCTGGCTCTTCAGTGTGGTGATGTCAAGAGATGTTGGGACCTTTAAGAGGAGGGGCTTAGTGGGTGACCATTGAGTCATTGGAGTGTGCCCTTGGAAAGGATTAATATAGTTCTCCTTGGATCTTAGTGCCTGAGAAAGATATTGTTATAAAAAAGCAAGACCAGCCCCTCCCTTTACTGTGTTTCTTGTCTAGGTGTGTGATCTCTTCTTCTCCCACACACTCTGGATTAACGCTTTCCACCTTGATATGATTTGGTCAAGGGGAACATTGGCAGAGACAGCACTGTCTTACTTGCTGGGACTTTTCACTTCCAAAACTGTGAGCTGCCTAAGTGTCTTTACAAATTGTCTTGCTTCAAGTATCTTGTTATGGCAGTGAAAAATGGGCTAAAATTAAATGACTTAATACCATACAAATTTATTGTCTTATAATTCTGGTGGTTAGAAATTCAAAATCACTGTGCTGAAATCAAAGTTTTATTAAAGTTGTGTTCCTTTTTGGAGGTTCTGGGCGGAAGAATTTGTTACTTTGCCTTTATTAGTTTCTTAAAGCTTCACCCTGTTCCTTGGTTTGTGGCCCTTCCCATCTTTAAAGCTAGCAATGGTTGGTTGAGTCTTTTTCACATTGTATTACTCTGATGTGGAATCCATTGCTTCCCTGCTTTGTTGTGACCCCCTCTCCCGTCGGGTAAGGCAATTCCAAGATTGGTGTGCTCTGTACTTCCCCGAGGTTACTTCTTCATAAACTTAGTGTTTCCTGGGATCACCTTAAAATAAGTGACTTGTACTGAAATCCTTGTCTCAGGGTTGCTTCTGAGAGCAAACAAACACAGGCTCAAGTGTGTTTGTTGAAATTGGAGCCAATGATCTCTGACCCCTGGATAAATTTATTTGTAAATTTTCCAAAAGAAGAGGGACATTAGAATGTGGAAGGATTTATGGTAGAAGTTCCTGGACCCACCCCGAGATCAGATTCAGAAAGAACTTGGAAAAAAAAAAAGATGTACAGGCAGGAGACAGACAGTTTGAATCCTAGAGCCTGCAATAGAAAAAATTGTACCTCTCCCACATACGCCAGGAAGAGTTACTGAGGAGCAGCTGACTCCAGGTGCTGCCATGTACAGAAGACGCTATCATTCTTACTAATAATTGCATTTTGTCATATTCCGGGAACTCTTTGTTTCCCGTATCTATACTTGGTCACCTATAACTGTTCAGTGTTCCGTTCTAGGAAGCCTCTCTGGAGACGTTCAGTCCTTACAAATGCATTGAACACATGAAAATCAGACATACCTCCTGAACAGCTGGGCCCAAATAAGTTGTCTTCAGCACAGGTTTCACAGGCTGTTCCACCAAACCCCGCCTGAAAAACATCCCAGGTGGAAGACATTAAACTGAAGGTGACTGGCATGGCCCAGGGAGACCCTGAACACCCCGTGATGGTCTGGTTAGTGCTTGTTTTGCAAACACATTTTCCCTTGTTTTCTTTCCCCATGCTCCTTTTGGGCTCCTCCTTTATTCTTGCTGGGTTTGGTGTGATAATAGGTACATGAATCCTTGTGTCACTTTTTGCTACGGGTCTGGAGCCCTGCAAATGAAAACTACCTCTTAAGCATCTAAGTAGGTAGCAAGTACTGACAGCCACCTCACAGTTTCACCCAAAGGTGAAGTGAGAACTCTTCCAGTTTTGCATTTCTGAAGGCAGCTGAGCTTAGTCCCTACGGAAGGGTTTCTTTGTGTTTAAATCCTTTAGGCTGTAAACTTGGAAAAAGTCAGTTTCAGAAAATAGAGATTCTTCAAGTGGCAGACCCAGTAACTGGCAAAGGATGCTAAGGACAGCAGCAAAGAGTAGACTGATAACTGAGGTAGCTTCACTATAATGATGCCAACCATTTCTACAGCCTTGCACAGTTTCACAAAATTGCTTTACATATCTGATCTCATTTTACTTATATGGCAAATGTTATTATATGATTTGATTTTCTATACATTTTACAGATGGATCTGGTTAAGGCTGAGAAGTTAATTAATTGTCCTGATGGTCCCCAGCCTCTTGGGATACCCTCTTTTTTTTTGGTAGTGGAGATTAAGCTTAGGGCCTTTGCCCTGAGTTACATCCCAGCTGATTTTTGATTTTGAGACAGGGTCTCAGTTGTCCATGCTGGGCTTGAATTTATAATCCTCCTGTCTTAGCCTCCCAGAGTGCTGGGATCATAGGCCTTTAAGTAACACTACCACCTAAAGGCTCCAACTCTGTGTGTGAGTGTGTTTAAATAGAATCAGTAGGTAAGGAGAGGGGAGTGGAATTGTAGAAAGGGAGACCATGTTTCTGAACTTACTTGGCAAGAGCAGCTTCCATTTCCTTCTATGCCTTCAGCACAACTTCCCCTGCCACTGCAGGGCAACTCTGCTCCTCCTGGACACTCTAGGGAATCAAAAAGCCCAGATGTGTTCACTCAAGACTTTACACAGCATTGTGCAAGTGTGTACTGAGCGCCTACTCTAGGCCAGTAGTGTGCTAGTTGCCAGGGACAAACAATGATTGAAGACCCTGTTGGTATGACCTAAGGTTTTATAGAGAAAGCAGATACATAAACAGGTGGATCTCAATATATTCAGGGGCTGTATTAGAAGACAACACTATACCATTTCTTGAGCATTACATTTTGCGATGATCTAGTTACATTCTTTCTATTGCAACCCTCAGGTTGATAGTGGTTAGCAGATGAGAAGACTGAAGTTTATAGAGGTTGCATCACTTGCCTGAAGTCTCACAGTGCAGAAGTTGTAAATCTGGAGAGTTAACTCAACCCTTTAGCTTAACAGGAAAGCCAGGCTTCTTAGCTGCTAGAAAGGCTGTGGAAAGAGCCCAGAGAAGGAAGCTATTTATGCTGCAGCTCAGTGAGTCTGAGAGATGACCCTATTGAGGAGTCATTGATATTGGGTTTGGAAGGTTGCAGTAGGAGTTGGTCGGCTTTAACAACACTTTTGGAAGAAGTATGGAAGGTACAAAGTCTCAGGATCACAAGAGGTCATAGTCTCTTCTGGGAGAGTTGGGGACCTGGGACTTCAGCTGTCCTGTGAGATTGAATGTGTCAGTAGGATGGTTGAGGCCAATTAATGAGCCTCACTTTCTAGGAAAGTAAGTAGGTACAGAGTGGCTAAGTGACCATTTACCAGGGTCACCTAAGTGGCAAGAATTCATGAGATACTCACCCTTCCTCTTATGTTCTACCTCCCAGTCCTTTTCCTTCCACTATCACTGTAGGATGGGGTCCCTAGCGTTTTTGACACCAGGGACTGGTTTAGCTGAGGGCTAGGGTGGGAGGCAGAAGGGTGGGGTGGGGTAATCACACAGGAGGTTGTTGGAGGACATCTTTGAAATGATGAGGAGCAAGAGGAAAGCTGGGGGTGAGGCTCTGCCTTTTGTCATATCAGCCGCGGCCCTAGAGCCTGATAGGAGCATGCTGACAGGAGGCGGGCCTTCACCTGATGCTCACTTCTTGCTCACTGCTCATTTATCCCAGAGGCCTGTTCTTTCCAGGGCAGCAGATCTGTACTGCTCCGAGTCCAGGGTTTGGAGACTCTTGCTGTAAAATACCACTGCCTAGAGCTTTCTTGTGCCACAAACTTGCTCTCCCATGCATCTTAACTGTATCACATGAAGTCAGCATCCATCGAAAATGAAAAAGCAGTTATTGTAATCATTTCAATATGTTAAAACAGAGTAACTTAGCCTGGATAAGTTAACAACAACATTAATTTATTTCTCACAGTCCTGGAGGAAGTCTAAGATTGGGTGCTAGGAGATTTGGTGTCTGGTGGAGGCCTGGTTTCTAGTTCGTAGAAGGTACTTCCTTGCTGTGTCCTTGCAGCTCTTTAAAAAATAAGTAGTAATAATGCTCAACTCCATTGTAAACCTTGAATTTTGCACGTATACAATATCAATAAAATGTGGGAAAAAAGGAAAAAAAGAAACAAGCTCATCAAATATAAAAGCTAGTCATAGCTGGGTATGTGAATGCCGGCCTGTAATCACAGCCTTCTGGGAGGCTGAGGCAGGAAAATAAGAAATTTGAGTCCAGCTTGGGCAGTTTAGCATATAACAAGACCCTGGCTCAAAAACAACACTCCTTCCAAAAAAAAAAAAAAAAAAAGTAGTTGGTTTGGGCTAGACTAGTGGTAATGTGGGATGCTATGGTGGCACAGAGAGAGGCAGGGCGTCCCAGTCCCAGTGTCCGGGGCATTGCAATTGAACTGAGAAGGATTCACGAGCTCCCCGGAGCTCTGTTGTCAGGAGAAGAATTTCATTCACAAGGGCTCTTCTCTTCCCTAACAATCTAATTTCCTGCCAAATATCCTGTTTTGTAATAATATCCCATTGGAGATTAGATTTCAGTATGTGAATTTCAGGGTGCTGTGGTTTGGATGTGGTTTAAGTGTGTCCTCCTGAATGTTCATATATTGGAATTGGTGGAGTGGGACCTTGAGAGATACCCAGTGGGAGGTTAATTGGGAGCAAGTCAGAAGGAGGGATTAATGTGTTGCTGGGGCACCCTGGTTGGTTCTTGCAAGAGGGCTCTTAAGAAAGTCTGAGTCTGGTTCTTCCACTGTAAGGAGTATTGTTGTCCTTACAATAATCTGTCTGGTTTCTGGCCTCTTCATACGATCACTTCTTTCCACATGTGTGATGTAGCCAAGAGCCCTCACCAGAGCTGAGCTGGTGCCAGCACCAAACCCGTCAACCTCCAAGATTGTGACCTAAATGAACCTCTTTTCCGTATAAAGTTGACCTGTCCCGGGCATTTTGCTATAGGGACAGAAAAGACTAACACAAAGGAGGAGACAACATTCGGAGCATAATAGCAGTTCTTGGAACAAAAACATTTGTAACTTGCAGGTCCTGTAGAGGTGGGAGAGTTCCGTAGTCCACCTGCAGATGGCTTTCTCTCTGGCTGCTTTTGTTTCTCCCTTGCATTTACAATGTTAGTAAATTCCGAGGTGTAAATTATGGGGTTTTTATTTTGAGTCTGTGGACTGTCTTTCTGCAACAGTGATGGAGCCAGGCATCCAAGGCAGCTATGCCAGAATCGACTGCTCTGTTCATCCCTGTTGTACAACCCTATCGAGGAGCTACCTCATCCTGGGAACACAGCAGAGGTGACGGAAATGTTTGTGAGATGTTGACATGCAGCTGGGATTTATAAGTCACTTAGAAAAAAATAAGAAGTTCACCAACAGAATGAGGGATCATGTGAGATGTGATGGTGGCGCAGAAGAGCCACAGGCTGCGTTCAGAGTCCTGAGTGTGAATCCTAGCTCAACCCTTTGCCAGCTGCACCCCTTTGGCAAATTCCATGCCTGATTCGAGCGTATGCTGGGGCAGTGTTATCTTCCTGGCAGGTTGTGATAGGAAATGAGAGAGCTAGGGGCTTATTAAGTAGCGGTTGCTGTGTTTTCAAGTTGATATTCCAAGAAAAGCAAAGCCTCCAGATCACCTCACATTAAGGTTACTTCCCCAACTGGGAGTAATTACCCTGCCATGAGAGCTCTAAGGCTGTAATCATCTCCTCCAGTAACAAGATTTCCCCCGGTGCTGTGAGACGGAGCTGAGAGGATGACACCCTGGACCCTGGCTCGCCTCAGCTAACCGGTAAGGTGGCTTGCTCTTCAGTGAGCAGGCGAGTCTGCGCCTCCTCAGCAGACTGTGCCCCATCCCGCTGTCCTAGCTGCAATCCTTTACCCATTCTTTCTCACTTTATAATTTTATCTAATATTCTGCTTATGCTTCTCACTGACATCCCGAAATACTTTCCTGCATCGAGAGCAAACCTACTCTCTGCCTGCGGTGGGGTGGTAAGTTGAGATACCCAAGTCCTATCTGGGAGAACTCTTTGGGCTTTGTCTGGTGACACAATGAGTTTATTGTTATTACCACTTTAAGAGAAAATTGAGGCATAGAAAGTTTAGGTAACAACCTGAAATAGCCGTTAGTTTCAGAGGAGAACATTCTGGTCTAGATCTGCCTAAATTTAAAGTCTTGTAATTGTTCTTCTCTCTTTGAACTGCTCGTGTCCATTTTACATGGTTTCTCTGTTTTCACAAGATGCTCACTTAATTGATGGATTCATTCAACACACATTGACCTCTACTACCGTCAGAGCTGACAACGACTTCTCTTTGTGTTTTCACAAGAAAATAAAGCAAGCGTTTCCAGGACAAAGGAACCTGGCTACCCCTTACTGTGGGCAGGAAGGGGCTTAGTGCTTATTTCTGAAAAGGTGAGGCTCCAGTGCCCCCTTCTCTGGGAAATGGGCAACCTTCCATCCAATCCAGGCTGTTGGAATTTTGTCTAACTATGTGAGGAGTGAAGGCCAGTTGGTTATTTCTGTTCCCTAGGGATTTTCCTGGGCCTCAACACAAATACTCTGTAAGATGTAGGACAGTTTTCTCTAGAGGAAGTGCTTTCACCTGGCTCAGCCCTGTCTTCCCATGGCTTGCAACCCAATAGGCTGAGGCTGAGGTGAGGCTTACTGTTAGGGGTTAAGTTTGTGTGCCCTACAGTTGGATATGTTGAACCCTGATCCCCAGTGCGATGGTGCCCAGAGGTGGGGATTTTGGGGAGGTGATTAGATTTAGCTGTGCAGACAAACAGAACAAGCTCCTCACCTGAGCTCCCAGGCTCTCATTGACTTTCTCTCCAATCTCACACCATCTATGAGTTCCTTGGGGATAGGGACCTATAATATATGTGATTAGGTGTAAGTGCTGTCACATATGTCATTGTGAGAAATATGTAGCAGGTGCTTAATAAAGGCTTGATTTTTATGAGTTGGCCAGCCCAGGAAGAAACTTTGAAAAATGGGCTGCAGGAGTTTGGGGGGTGTAGAGAATCCTCATTTGTGGTCTAGATGGAATGTCAGCCATTTATGAAAATGTTTGTTAGGTTTTTAGATACATATTTTAAGGCAAAGTGTATATTTATCTCCTGCCTCTTCAGTAATTTTTTTTCTCACCTCTATCCCTTATTAAGAATGAAGATGGTAGAATACATATTTTCTGCAAACATGGTTGAAGGAGATATTACAGAATTTGCTACAAGGGCATTTCTGACGCATTGTAGATAAGACTGTTTTAGTTCGTTATCACACTTCCCTTTGTCGCTGCTGCTCTGGTGGTCTCTTGTCACTTTTTGCACGCAGGACTTTTAGCCTTTAGAAGCTGTCAGCAGATCAGCAGCTGGTCTGTTTCTTTAAAGGAAAATAATAAACTTCCTGCCTAGCAAGAGGCCAGGGACCTCCCTGAACCTTTATCTGCTAACTCTAGAGGAGCCTATTCCATGTCATTACCTTTGTTAAAAAGCTTGGTGCATGAGGCTGGCAAAAAAATGAGTCCTGAGGTTCTATGTGTAGCTCTGATTGGGATTGTCTGCCTGGGAAATGGAAATAAAATGTATTCTTACTGCGAACTCACCAAAATGTGTCACTCAAGAGAAAGAAAGCCTCGTCTAAAAGAATGGTTTCAAATCTGTGCTGTCCATGGTTTGCAATGTGTGCAGTGAATGGCAAGAAAGATAAAGGAGGAGAGGGAGGTCTGAGATTGAAAATAGCACTGCTCAAAAATAACCCTTGATGCACTTGGTGAAATGGATGGAAAATCAAGACTTCTTGTGTTTGAAATAGATTATTTTTGCCTCCACAACTGAGTTTTGTTGTGACCCCTTCATACACATTTGGATTCCATTACTCTGAGTTGTCGCACGAAGCCAGTTCACTCATGGTAGATAAAAATAGGGTGTACCAATAAAAAAATACCCATTTCATCTTAAGTAGACTATTTGCTGTTTATGCATGATTAAATTTCAAAGCTAAATATACATTTCTGTGCTTATGAGAAAAGATTCCGTGTGCACATTTGATAAGGCAGCACTCATTTTAAGGAGGGAGAAGTGGGTTAAATTCAATAAAAAGACATTCCCCTATGTAAGAATTTATGCCTTGGTCTGTATTTTAGATGATGGGTAATTCTTTTTTTACTGTGCTTTTCTGTGTTTTCTCAGGTTTTCAATACTGATCATGGGCTTATTTCCTTGAGTAGAACACTATTTAAATAATTTAAATGTGACCCAGAGTGGTCGAGTATGCGTGCATCTGTTGTTGCATTATAAAGGAAATGGTTGCCCCATTTGCTGCAGAGACAAGGTCACTGTGGAGGTTGAGAGCGTGCTTCCTCAGAAAGGATGGACCCATGTCAGCAGCTCCCAAATGGCCTTGTCCTTGCGGAAATGTAAAGTGATAGTCAAGATCTTGTTTGTCATCGCTGCAAAATGTGAGGGGTGAGATCCCCAGCCAAGGAGAGGATTTATCTCCTTCCTGAGCTAAAGGAAGGAAGTCGTTCATGACGTTTAGTTTAGTATGTTTGGAATATGAAGATAAAGAGACATACCCTTTTACCCAAAGAGGGGGCAACAGAAATAGTGTCCAGACCTTGATTCTCATGTGTTTGTTGTGTCCCTGGCCTTGAGACCTCTCCGGAGGAAATGTCTGCACCTTCAAAGAAACCTATTAGATTCTTCTGGCCTGGGATGCAAACTTTGCCACAATGTGTGGATGTGAAGATTTTGAAAGGTGCCTGCCTACTCAGGTTTTAAAAGTTACCCACTGTTTAAATAGGGCCTAGAGAGAGTGTCACTTCATTCACTCTGTGTTATAAAGGGTTATTTTGCTATAACTCATTCACTCAGAAGACTTTAGTAAGTGCTTTCTCTGCATCAGACACTTTGCCAAGTCCTTTCTTTCACTTAGATTAATGGTGAGAAATATTTTTATAGTTTTGTAAAGTAGATTTTTAAAATTTTCTCTTGACAGATAAGATTTAGGGAAGAAGTAAGTCTGCCCAAACTAGTTATGAAACTAAGTTTAATTTTTAGTTGTTATTTTTAAAAGTGCGGTGCTGGGGAATCGAACCTAGGCCCTTGTTTATGCTAAGTAAGTGCTGTAACCCCTGAGATATGTCCCAGCCTGAAGCTTTTGGTCACAGGCTCTGCGTGGTCTTTTGCTCCTCTGGTCATGGTCAGTCATTCACTCTGCTGAACATGCCAGCGTTGTGTGCATCTTGGAGCAAGTCTTTTGTATCTATCATATGCCTGATTTGTATCTTAACACCAGGAAAGTGAACCCAAGTGTTCTGTTTGGTCAGGATGTGTAGAAGAACTCAATGCAATTATGATCACATTTGGCACTAAAAAAAGTCCTTGAAATTGTTTTCAGGACAATGCATCTGAGCACTTGATTATGATGTACTGAAACTTAGAAACACACAGTGCCATCATACTGGATTAACTTAGCAGAGCAGAACTAACAAAGAAAGATGATGACATTTAAATTTTTAGCTTTGACTTTCCCAGGACGAGAAGCACAGTGTAGCTACTGACTGGGAGTGTTGAAAGGTTGGGCCAATGGGAAGAGGGTAGAGACAGGAGCTGAGAATCTTTCTGTGTCTCTGTCTTTGATTCTCTCTCTCTCTCTCTCTGTCTCTCTCTCTCTCTCTCTCTCTCTCTCTCTCTGGCTGTCTCTCTCACCCCCCCCCCCCTTCTTGACAAGCTCCACTTCAGCAGTTAGTAAGACAAGGAAAACGAGCAGCCTTTGGTGCTGCACAGCTCTGAAATTGAACTTACTCTGTCTGTTACCAAGAGACAATGTTCAAATATGTGATTCTTTATAATCAAAGTGGGGATAAAACTGTGTAGCTCAAGAATTGTTTCAAGAATTATGTCAGATAATAAAAATCTAAGGAGGTATCTAGTACCTAAGATCAGTAATGCTGAGTAAGTGGAAGTTATTATTTATCTATTAATCTAACCATTAGTTAAGTAAAAAGAACACAACATCAGGCTCAGTATTTTGAAGCTATGTAGTGAAAAAGCACCCAGATTGAAATGAGGCCAAATACTTAGAATTTCTTAAGTGTGACAGAATGTGAGTTACATTTTTTTATACTTTTCTAAACTTTATAAGCTGTATACAATTTTCTCATATTACCTTGAGAAACTGAACGAAGAACAACAAAAACAAGACACAGGAAAACTATTCTCTCCTTTCAGTGGATCCTAAGGAGATACTTCATTACATCTTCATAGAGAACAGATAGTAAAGTCATGAATTAAAATTGCAATTTTGCCTCCCGTAAAATGAAAAGATTTCATATAATTTGCACATCACAAGACCTTAGTCCCTGTTTTAGTATTAACCTCTAGAATAAGGATAAAAGTTCAAGCTCATCTAACCAGTAGTATGCTTGATCACAGAAATCTGAGAATATCATTGACTGAGGCTTTGCCAGTAATTTTTGTCACAGTGGAAACTGTTCAAAATTATTTTTTAAATAGGCATGTATTTGCATATAACTTTATACAGTTTATTTTGCACAGTTTCTCTGTGCTCTACTACCTTAAGTTTAAAATACAGAGTGATATTCCATCTTGAAAATTAAAACTTTAGAATATTTAATGGATATTTAATAGTCTTTTAGATACAGTGAAATTTAAGTCAGCAGCATTTGAAGTCAGATTGGAATCACAATTGCCCAGCATTCTTATTTTCTCTCTTTTGCCAGTTATCTTTTATTTTGTAAATAAAAATGGATACTTTTTCAATATCTCTTTTTCTGAGTTTAATGACTTTGTTTAAAGAGAGATCTCTTAACTTCAGTAAAACTTTTTCTTTATAAAGGCTAGTTGGGTATTGGGCTGGAAGAATAGCTCAGCTGCTAAAATACTTCCCTAGCAAGCTGAAGGCCCTGGGTTAATTCCCTAGCACCACGTAAGCCAGGTGTGGTGCTGCAAGCCTATAGTCTCAGCACTTGAAAGGCTGAGGCAGGAGGATTGCCGTGTGTTTGATGCTGGCCTGGACTACATAGTAAGTTTAGGACCAGCCTGGACTGCGGAGCAAGACCCTGTCTCAAAAACAAATAAAAAAACCTCATGGGTTGTGTGAAATTTTCTACATACGGCCTGAAATGGAACTTTCTCGGAAAGATGCTTATGTCCTTGTCTTATTGGGCTTCCTTCACCTCAATTTTTTGTGAAATGAGACCTTGAGAATAAAATATCAACGTCCTGAGGTTGTGCCACTTACCCATGCAGTCTGGACCCCAGCGGCCCGGACAACATTGAGGCTTGAGATATTCCTTCCTGCAAATATGGCGGCACCCGGCAAGCAACAGGGAGAATGCTTTGATCTCAAAGAGGTACCTGAAAGGCAAAGAGAGGTTGTTAAGAGGTGATTAACACAGTGCAATCATCTCCTGTTGGGGGAATAACCCTAGATTTTTAACATAGTTCTTTGTGCCTACTATATTTAAAACATATATAGATTGAGCAGCCTTATGATGTAGACCTAAAATGTCTCCCAGAAGTCTCCAGCATTTGGAGGTTGGCTTCTGGAAGGCGACTGGATTACGGGCACCATACACTCAGCAGTGGATTCATCCACTGTGGAGCTTAGTGGCTGAGCATGTTAGGAGAGCTGGCCTGACTGGAGTTGGTCACTGGAGGCGTAATCTGGGAGACTGTCATCTCATCCCTGACTCCTGACTTGTTTCTGCTTCCGGGTGCCACAGATGAGTGGCTTTCTGCTGCCCTTCCCTCCTGCCGTGATGCTTCTGCCCTGGAGTCAGCTGACCATGAACTAGAAACGTTTTGAAACTCTAAGGCAAGTTATATCTCTACTCCTTAAGTTGTGGTATCAGGTATTTTGTCCTACTGGTTGGGATAGCTACATAATACAAGCAGATTTGGCTTTCTAAGTAGAGTAAAACTAAATCATGAATTATCTTTAATTGTTAAAATGGACAAAAACTAAGAAACAATGAAAATTGGCGGCAATACCTATAGCAGTATTGGAAAAGGGATTTACTGCATAAAATAAATACGAGGTCTTGACACATACTGGAGATGAGCTATAAACTTATGAGTGAAAATCCTAGCAGTCAATACAAGAAGGGAAAGATCATGATTTAATTAGTACATAGTACAAACCTGTTATTCAGAATAAGCATATTTACTGCAGATGTCATAGATGTAATAGAGTGAGCAGCATTCATCACAGTATTCTTGAAGAATATGTAATGGTGAATTTCTTAGGGTAGATTGCCATGCCAGTTGGTACACACTTCTATAATAGCAGTTCTATAGATGCTACATGCCAGAATCTACTTAGAGGGATCTCTTAGGCCTGGCTTGTTCTAGAAGTAGGCATTAGTGTATATAGAGAAAATGCTTCATGCATATCATTCATTTTCAGCTGGCCTACTATTAACAATAATGCAGTGGTGAGTTCAGGGTGGTCCTGAGATGGGACTGATGAACAGCAGAGTCATGTGGCTTATGGGCAGTCAGGCCGGAGATGGTGTTAATCTTTCCTTAGAATGGCCGAGAATACTACCAGAGACATCTCTTCGTAAAAGTGAGTAGAAGGTGAATCCAAGGGCAGAAGGGAATGTTTCTCAAGAACTCATCTTAGAAGACAGAAAAGATACCAAAAACTCATGAAAATGTGCTGAATATTATAAATCATCAGGGAAAGGCAATTCTAAATCACAGCAAGACTTCATCTCACATAGGATGAGTAGCGTTATCATGACAACGGATTTTGGTTAGGATATGGAGAAAGGAAAACTTTGTGCACTATTGATAAAATTGGAATGAAAATTGGTGTAGACACAATGAAAAACAATATGGAAAATTTCAAACTACTGAAAATAGAACTAGCATAGGATCCCTTAGTCCTATTCCTAGAACTTTATCTAAAAGAATTGAAATCAGGATCTCAAAGAGATACAGTACTTCCTTGCCCCCTGTCGCATTGCTCACCGTGGCCTAGACATGGAAGCAACCTAAGCCTCCACTGGTGGGTGAATGAATAAAGAAAAATGAGAGAGAGAGAGAGAGAGAGAGAGAGAGAGAGAGAGAGAGAGAGCGCGAGCGAGCGAGCATAATGTTTTAGCCTTGCAAAAGAAGAAGATATTACAATTTATAAACAACATGATTAACCCAGGAAATAAGTGAAATAATCCAAATGTAGAAAAACAAATACTGCACGATCTGCTTATGTGCAGAACCTGAAATAGTCAAACTAATAGAAGCGTGTAGTAGAATGGGTACTGCCAGGGACAGGTCGAGGCAAATGAATATTAGTCATAAGGTCCAAAGTTTTTGTTATATTATTTAAAAGGACTAGGTCATAGAGATCTGTTGTACAGTACAGTACCTAGAATTAAGCGTTAGCTTAAAAATGCATGCTTAAAATATGCTAATAGGGTAGATCTTATGTTTAAGTGTTCTTATCCTACAAAACAAGAGGGTGTGGGGAACTTTTGGAGGTGATGAATATGTACATGATATGTTGATGGTACTAATTCATGGGTATATTAAAATCTAAACTCATAGGTTGTGCACATTACATCTGGACAGCTTTTTGTGTATCTGTCATACCTCCATAAAGTGATTTTTAAAGAAGCCCCCAGACTTAAGTTGGGCGTGGTGGCACATGCTTGTAGTCCTAGCACTTTGGGAAGCTGAAGCAGGAGAGTACACATTTGAGTCCAGCTGGGGCAACCTAGTAATTTAGTGAATGCTGTCTCAAAATAAGAAAAAAAAAAATCCCTGGGGTTGTAGCTCAGTGTGAAAGTCCTGGATTCAATCTCCAGTACTGCAAAAACAAAACCAAACTACCACAAAAAAATCTTGGGTTTGCTGTTGCATAAATGAATGACAAAAAAGGGCATGGATGCAAATTTTGTGTGTGTGTGTGTGTGTGTTTGTGTGCGCGCGTGCTATAACCAGTTTCCCTCTTTGGCCCTGAAAATGAGTAGCCAGTGCAAAAAAAGTTCTAAGAAAAGTAAGCATTTAATTTTAATCTTGAACTCTGTTATAATTCTAATAGACAATAGAACTACCTGCAAATGTGCTACTACTTTGGTAATTCAGTCATCAGCTGCTTCACATGCTTGCTAATTCTAGACCAGCTAATATAAGGAAACTTCTATTACAGTGGTGATTTTGGTTTTAGATTATAGTGTGGTCCTACTAAGCAGTATGAATTTAAAAGTGTTATATAACAGTGTTAACGCTTCGAATCCTACAAGGATTCGAATTCTTCATTCCTGGACTGAAAATGAACTCATTGAAGAGTGTTAAGTTTCTACATGAGTAAACCGAGTAAATAAAGCTTTGCATTTGTACTTGAGCCTCCTGGTCATGTCCAATAGCACAGGACAGAACTGTTTGTCACACTCTGCAAGGATTAACCTGGAATCATGAAAACTTTGGATCACAAGAAGTTTTCAAGAACCCAACACTTAACAAAAACTGCAGCCATGTTGGCATTCGTTTGTTTCTTTTCTTTGGATTCTAATTAGTATCAGTCCCTACCTTGTTAGTGAGATCGTTACCAGACCCAAGACCAGAGGCCCTCTCAAAACAAAACCTGAATTTTCAAAATGAAAGGGGAAGGGGAGAGAGAGAGAAAGAGAGAGAGAGAGAGAGAGAGAGAGAGAGAGAGAGAGAGAGAGAGAGATTTTATATGAAGTGCAGTATAGTTTTGTGTTTAAATGTGAATCAGTAGTGATAGGTTCCTTTGACTCAAGTTTTTAAGTTGTGAGGGACCTAGGTGTGGGCTCAATGTAATCTAGAGTAAGAGAGAAATAGTGGAAATGCTTTGCAGTTTTGAGACCAGAGTTTCAGTTTGTAGTCATGATTCCTAGAGTTCCGCAACTTGTTTTCACTTAGTACCTGCAATCTCGCACCCCCATGGAGTTGTTGGTAATCTTAATGTAACCATCTGGGCACTTGACTCCAAAATTAGCCGCACAGGATAGGCACTCAGTTCTAATTGTCAGATGAGACTTCGTATCACATCTTTTTGCCTGTAAAGACATTACAAGAAATGTTGATTTCTGTTTTCAGAGCCTAGCAAAGTATCTGTCTGGACCAATCTTTCCGCTGGCTTTCTCTCAGTGTAATGTCAGGGATGGCAAGGAAGTTGATTGGTAGGGGCTGGCTTGCTGCTTTCAGCTTTGTTTGGAAAGAGTGCTGGGATCAACAGCAATGTCTGTTATGACTGTGGATGAGGGAAAGGGCTTTGTTTGCCATCTCTGTTCTAGAATCTAGACTCCTTCAAGGTAATATAATGTCATTACCCACTCTTATCCAAATGAGGAACCTGAAATATGGTGGGATATGGGGTTCAAGTGGGAAAATTCTAAACCAGGTTATTCCAGGTCAACTGGTGGTAGGTCCACAGTCCTGAAGGACAGTCTTCCAGCATTGATCACAGGAGTGTGGGCTGTGGGACCAGCAGTGTGCTAAATGCTGTGGAGGGTACAATTCTGCCATAAAGGAATAGTCTCTAGTCCTTAGGTGACAATCCAATAGAAAGCAGACTCCAGGAGAGCAGGGACCTTTTTCTGCTGTATCCACTGCTATAGCCTGAGCCGCTAAAACAGCACCTGATACCTAGTGATATCCAGTGAATACTTGTTGATTAAGTGAACAAATTGGGGACCCACTAGGCACAGCTATCTTAGCAACATAAGGGGCACACAATTAACTTCTAAAACAAATGATTGGGATGGACTCTGCACCTGCTTCAGGATCTCCTGTTGCTCCTGATGTGGGGTCTCACTTTCCATGACAGATTTTCTCTCCTTCAGATTTCCTCATGCTCCCCACCAACACCACCAAGCTTAAGTTGAAGCTGCTTTGTCCTACAGAGACTGAACTGGGAGCCTTTTGGCCTAAATTGGCCTTTAGGCTCTGACTATTCCTAAGTGTGCAACCTCAAACGAACCTCTTACTCTTTGGCATCAGGTGTATAAGGGAGATATTAATGGCTGGGCTCTAGGGTACTGAGAGCTTTCAGTGACACTACGGGTAAGATTGCCTGGAGCAGCATTGTACTGGCATCATAGTAAGTGCCGTGCTGGCCCGTGGCCTGCCTGTTCTCTCAGGAATTCTCCCTTTCCCCTTCTTGGATTGCCAGGCCACAGCCTGTAAGACCCTTGTCAACACCATCTCTTCCACGAAACTATATTCGCCTTGCTTACTTTGCTCAACATTTGCTTTTCCTTTGGCTGCCCCAGTGGAGATCCCCTGGTTAGTCATTGTTTTCTGTGGGGCTGGAGGAATGGCACAGTAGTTAAAGTACTTGCCTTGCATGCTCAGGGCCCTGCGTTTGATTCTCTAGCACCACATAAAAAGCTGGGCATGGTGATGCAAGCCTGTAATCCCAGCACTCTGGAAGTTGAGGCAGGAGAATTGCCTTGTGTCCAAGGCCAGTCTGGGCTACACCATGAGTTCAGGACCAGCCTGGCCTATAGAGTGAAACCCTCAAAAAAAGAAAAAAAGCACCATTCAACTGGTGGGAGAGGGCACACGTCTCACACCTCTGTGTTGTCACAATGCTTGTCCGGTGGGCCTCACATTGTTAGGTGTGGTGGAAGTGTCATCCTGTTACTACTTATAAATTTATTGAAATAGACGAAAGATGCAGAAGAAACCTCAAATTTACAGAACAATTATGCATACATCTGTGGGCATTACTGTGTTTGATCTTACTGCTGTGGAGAAAATTAGGGCAGATATTATCATCCTCATTTTAGGGGGAAAGACCGACTTGCCTGAGGTCACACTGTAAATTACCAGTCTACTGATTCCTCCTGTGGCTCTTAATCTTCTTTGTACCCAAGTGGGGTTATTATAGACTAAAATACCACTGGAGTGTAATTTATGGAATAATAATAAAGACCACATTAGTTACTATGTGAATTGACCCCCTTAAACTGAATGATGTCTCTCTCTAGTATTTTCTTGGACACATTGTAAAGGTGACATTATTTTCTTAGTAGTCTAGATTTACTAATTCCTTTCAAATAAATCCCTTAGCTTTCAAGTAGCCCTTTTTAAAAAAATGGAATTGCTCATTTATCTCTCATTCAGTATTTATAAATTACTCTCTCAAAAGAAAACTCAGCTATATCCACTAGGTAAGGCCTGTTTTCTGCACCACAGCAAGTGCTTAGTGATGAAGGTGATGGCGACATTGGTTATCTATTTATAGAGCACTGTCTGGAGAAATTGAAGCTTAGAGAGATTAGGTTACTTGCTAAGGGCTTAACTACCAGCTTGTGAGTTGTCTTCTGAAATATTAATTAAACAGATGCATGAATACCACGGCTCCTAATACCCCTACCCTAGGCCCACTCTAGGATATTAACCTTTATGCCATATTCCCAAGCTTTTATGACAAGAATTATCAGAACTCAGCCAAATGGAATAAACTTGCTGTTGAGTGGTAAAAATTTGTCTGGTACAGATGCAGAATTACATTTAAGATTCATTCTTAATAGATTAGAAATCGATAGTATACATTTAAAATTAAGCACCCAGACTGGCTTTCCTTGATACGTGGCCTTACTCTGTGATGACAGCTGTGTCCTGCTCGATGGTCCTCACTGTTGGGTCCTCAGTGTTGATGTCCAAAGCCAGGGTGACCGTTGGACATGCGTCTTGCATTTCCTCTACAACTGTGAGGAAGGTGGCTGGGATGGGTGAGGATGTGCCTGATGGATTTTGGAAGCATTTCTGATGCTTTTGCTTCTTGTCAAGAGAACATCCACCCTGGAATCTGCTAGAATATTTCTCCATGGTCTTAGTTATTTTCTGCCCTTGGGAAGGTGGCATAGTAGGTATTCATAATTGTGAGAAGCTCAAAACAAACAAAAATCAGACTACCCCCATCTGCTGTGGGAAGGGGGTTAGCATTTCCAGCAGCAGAGGTTGGCCATGACACTAGAACCGACTGGTCCAGCCTGTCTTCAGAAAGACAGTGTATCACCATCAGGTTCTCACAGTCTCTCGATTTTATGAAAACCAGATAGGGCTCTTGATTAATGATAATATATGAAAACAAACCGCTTTTGATTATATTATGAAACTTAACAGAAAATAATTTTCATCTTACCTGTCCCGTGGCTTCAGCTGGTGAGCAGGAATTTTGTATGACCAACCAAAGAAAAAATACCACTAGATGTTGTAGCATGTTGAGAAGATAACTTGCTCCTTGTCTGTGCCGGGCACCTGACAGAACCCAGTAGCTATTTTAACGTAATAGTTTGATGAACGCCCAGTGAAATCTTTTCTCATTTCAGTGTTTACTTTTAAATCCTTTCCTTTCCTTATCCTGGATTGAACCAGAAGATATGTGGGACCTGCCTTGCCCAGGAAAAATGGCAAATCCTGGGTCTTGGTCAGTTTGCTCGCTCTGAACTGCATTTATGTGCTGGCTTAATGACAGGATTTCCTGAAGGGCTGAGGCAGGGCCCTGACCGGGATGTTTTTGCCTTGTGAAAGAAAACCCCAGGAGCAGTTCCACCTCTCCGCCATTCCCTCACTCTGCCTTGAGGCCTGCGCAGTGCTGACCCCAGAGCCCTGTTTCCACAGTCACATCATGGAACACCCTGGGTCTTAAGCCTAAAGCGTAGGCCTGAGCCTGCTGGCAGCGTCTATGGAACTGTTGCAAACGCCTGGGTACCTACCTATGTTGGCAGAGGGTGGTGACTTTACCTTGTGAGGTTCACCAGCTTCTTGAAGATGCTTCTCCATTGGGTCAGTCTAGTAGCAAGTGACATAGGTTGGAAAATCTAATCTTATCCTCCCTGGCCTACTGTAATGCTACCTCTTTCAGGAAGCCTTTCTGTCCCACTCTTGCACACATTCCTGGAGACCCTCCCAGAATTTTGCTCGTGATCTCATGAAAGCCCACTCATGTCTATCACAATTTGTCTGTCTGTCTGTCTGTTTCCTGTGTCCATTTGTAAATTCCTGGAGGGCAGGAGCAGGACTTCCATCTTCCCTGTACCCCTCAAAACCTAAAGCAGAGACCTAGTCCTAAAAAATAACAAAAACAGCAATACTACCAATACTTTTAGAAATGTAACTGCATATCAGTCGTCACTTTAGATCTCTCCGTGGGTTTGACTGCTTAGTGCTCTCAGCACTGGGTGAACTAGATGAGGAAACGGAGGTAGAAAGCGTAGGAAACATATCTTGGTCACGTAATTAGTGGTGGTGAATTCAGTGTCCAAGTTCCAGGGCCAGTGCTGCTGGCCATCAGCCTCTACACTGAAAATAATAAATATTTCACAAATAACTGTGATAAGTGGCAGGCAGCGTCCCAGTTTTACTGGAAATCATGATGGAAAAGTGCAGAACCAGCGCTAAGCAGGATATAGCCTGGGCTTATCAGCAGACAGACACGAGAGGGGACGTCTGAGGACACTGAGTTCATCTGGGAGACTCACACATTTCCAGATGCTAGATTTAGTTAAACGATCTTTCTTTCCTACAAACCCCTCTCTTTCTCTGTCTCCTTCCTTCCCTCCCTCTTTCTTTCCTTTTGAAATAATATTATATTGAGAATTTTTTCCAACATAGGCCTGTCAGAGGATAACCAGTTGCCTAAGTGGGAAGATGCCAATAAGAAAGTCCTTATAATCCTTTGGCTTACTGGGTCTCAAACTTGACAGTGTATTAGAATCCTGGAAGACCTTAAAACAACAGCTCTAATGCCTGACCTTAATCCAGAACAGTCACATCATTGGGAGTGGAGCTCTGGCGAGTTTTCAAGGCTTCTTGGGTGACTTCACTTGCACTTGGACTATCTATTGCTTGATGAGGAACTAGTTACCCTTGTGTGGCCCTGATGAATTCTGGAAGTTTGTCTATTATAGCAGTTGTGTTAGCTCAACTAAAACACAAGAAAGATATTTGAAAAATTCTTTTTATTTTCTCTCCTTTTTTCTCCCTTTGGTACTTAGAATAGAACCTAGGGCCTTCTAACTGAGCTGTATCCCCAGCCTCTCAAAACAGCCAGCCAGAGCAGTTGAATTTTAAGGCAATATTTCCCAAAATGTTGAGAGCATGGAATGCTTTTCTCATTTGCAAATTCATGTCAGCAACTTCCAGATGTAGTGTCTAATGACCTCTTTTAGGAAAAATGCCTTTGACTTTAGCAGGTAGACTATTTTTAAATTCCCAGGAAGTGGAAGTTAGACTGTTGAGGTTCCATGCAAGGATTTTAGCAGTTAGATGCATTAGGAACACTTATAGATCACATGGCGTTGTTCAGAATTATCTAAAGAGCTCTGTTCCTTTTCTCTCTGCTAGGCTATCTTGATTTATGTGCAGAGATTCTCCAAGTTGTTTCAAACTCCTACCACCCTCTCCCCCATGTATGCCTGCAGTCAACCAATCGAATGCTTAGAATGGTACCCAATGTGTCATTGGCACTGTCCCTTTGACCATTATTATTATACAGTATGCATATGTAACAGACAACAGCTACACCAATCCCTACCCTGGAGTTGTAGCTCTGATGTGGGCCTGGATTTCCCCTATCCTGAATTGCCACAGTTCTGCCAACTATGTGTCCCTGACCGGGCAGGATGTCACTTTCGTTAATGGAATTCATATTCTATTTTTCAAATTATTGTATCTCTGTTTCTGTTTATCCAGTGTGTCTGAGATGTACGTGTTCAATCCACATTCTTTCAGGCATCTGGCTTTCTGTTCTATTTCCTACTGTGCTATAGACAGTAACTTTTAAGGCCTGAAGATGACTTTCCTCTTGTAGGGACTGCCCTCTTCCTCTTCCTCTCTCTCTCCCTCACTCTCTCTCTCTCTCTCTCTCTCTCTCTCTCTCTCTCTCTCTCTCTCACACACACACACACACACACACCCCTTCTTTGGTAGAACTCATCTCCTTTGTCCCTTTGCCCAGACATCATCTCAGGTGGCAATGAGAGAGGACATGTTTATCTCTTGAGTGGTAGAGGAAAAATTTCCTGTGTAAAATTTGAAAAGACTCTTATTATATTAAAGAAGATGGTGTTGGGTGGCCAGGACACCTCTTGGGTAACAATGTGGAGTGCCTTCGTCATGGTGGATTCTGGGCTGTTAATGGTTGACTGCTGGCCTTAAATGTTTGTGTTTAACTGTTAGTGCTTTTTGGCATACTTGTTTCTGAGTCTTTAGTCTTTTTTTTCTCTTGGAGACAGGATCTCACTCTGTAGTACGAGCTGGTCCTGAATCACTATGTAGCTCAGGCTGGCCTAGAATTCACAGAAATCCTCCTGCCTCAGCCTTCCCAGTGCCAGGATTATAGGTGTGTGCCATCACTCTCAGCTAGTATGTGGTGTTGAGGGATTGAAGTTGGAGCCTGGCACTTTCTGGTCATGCACTGTAATCACTCAGCTACTCTCTCAACCCCCAGGTAAGTTTAATTGATTGACTTAATAAGTTTAGAGACATTTAAATTTAAGTAATTAAATTTAAGCCTAATGTGCAAGTATTACTACTCCCATTTTGCTGCTGAAAAGACTGAAGCAGAAAGAGGAGCACTAACAGGGGTCACAACGCTTTTGAACGATGAACAGTTGAGGTGTGGCAGTGTGGGCCCAGCAGTTGATGCTGAGGCATCCACGTGATGTACTTGGTCCTTCACGCATCTTGAACAAGCTCCCTCCAGACCTAGTGCGACGCCTGCAGGCTTTGCGTTTCTACTTCGTAGGCAGGCCAAGCCAAAATGTCTACATGAAGGGACCAATAGCATCGTTCATTTTGCAGGAAAAAAACAAGGCAGAAAGTTGAGGTTGATCTTTGGATTACAAAATACTTCTTAATTCCTTGGAAATTTCCTTTTGCTAAGCTAGCGAAGAAAATAGAACAGAAGCAAGGTATTTATTTCTCATGAACATGTGTTTAGAAGATTCAAAAATGTTTTGCTGTACATGGTTTCAATTGACCTATCATTTCTAAACTATTTTTAGAAATAAATTTGATGCTTTTGGCAATGTCATAAAAGGGATGACAAGAGTCAGTCTCTGAAAACCCTACTTTAGGTTCTGGCCAAGGTGGAGCAAACAGAACTAGCAAATCAGGCTTCATGATTTCAAGTCGTGTTAAGAATCATCTTTCAGGAGGAGAGAGAAATTTTCCTGCCCTAGCTTGAAGGGTTTTCATGGAGTAGATGACCTCAGTGGAATCTGGCTATGTTAAACAAACAGCTCTGAGCCAGGTTGTCCCAGATATTGTGGGTCTATTCACTGGACAAACTTCTTGGCACCTGACATTTCTTGGCTGGAAAACAAAATACTTTTCTTCATTCGTTCATATCTGGTTGTAACCTTGAAACAATCCAATAGTGATTTATGTTCAAATGCAGTAATTATTGAAAAGGACTTTGAATTTTTTTTCCTTTTCAGTTTGTTTCTTATGGTGAATGTTTGAGAAATATTGTATTTTTTTTTTCTTTGCCCGTCTTCCTTCCCTGTTTTGGGTAAGAATATACCTTTTATTAATATTTTACTGAATCAAGGGTATAACAAGCTAAACTATAGTTTTCTATTTTTATTTATTTATTTATTTAGGTAGAGTCTAAAGTACTAGGATTACAGGTGTGTTCCAACATGCCTGGTTTATGTGGTGCTAGGGAATCGAACCCAGGGCCTTAAGCTTGATAGGTAGAGTTTTAACCATTGGGCTATTCTTCCAGCCCCATATTTTTCTATTTTGTAAGATCCAAACTGCCCCCCCCTTTTATTAGTACAGATATACGATACAGAATGATTACATTGAACTTGAGAATTTTGGGCACATATATATTGTAACAAATCCCCCATTCCTTTCCCTACCCCCTTTCTTGCCCGGCCACTCCTCTCTCTCTCCCAACATCTCACTTATCTGATTTATTATTTATTTAAGCATTTAATCTGCTGAGTCTAATTTACTTCACTGTGCCTAATGGTCTCAAGTTGTATCCATGTACCGACGATTCCTATCTGTCTGCCTTTATGGCAGAATGGTACTCCATTGTGCACATATACAACATTTTAAAAAATCCAGTGGTCTATTGGTGGATATTTTGATATCTTCTGTGATTTAGCTATTATTAGTTGTGCTGTTATAAACATGGGGATGCACGTATTTCTGCTGTTACATGGTGCTTTTAACTCTTTAAAAATAAATGGTTTTCACTTTATTCACAAAGTGCCTTTTACCTTTCCACATATGGTGTGGGCTTGTTTGGATGAGAATTCTTTCAACACATACAAAAGATGTTGCTCCTGTTTCTTCCCAAACTACTGACCTTGTTTTTAAGCAAGTCCCTTGGTCTCTGTGATAAAATAAGGGGACTGGATGACATCATAGTCACTCTGCCCCTCCACAGTTACAGTTCCACCTTTCAACCCTAAGGAAATTTTATCTCCTGTAATTTTTTTTCAGCCTTGAGCATATTAGTGCTTGATTTGAGTGCTGGATACATCCTTGAGGAATAATGTGATTTTATTCCCCAAGTAACCTGACAATACTTCATTACCTCAAAGTTCCTTCCTCAAAAGAAACAACATTCTATATTGGACAGTGGGAATATATTTAAGGCTGTTGCATTTCTCAGACTTTTTTTATTTTTTAGAGGAGGGATGTTATTGTGAGAATTAGATACAAGGGCTCAAATGACTGTCTGTTGTAGTTGAAACGGTTATGGGTCTCAGTAGGATGCACACTGGGGCTGAGGGGCTGCCTTTCTGTAGTGCTGCCCCTCCTGCAAAACAGGCCATGTGAGCAGGTAGGCAGATGTTCCTGCTGCCACCCACCCTGGTGACCCTGCTCGGTTCCTGTGTGTGGTGCTATGTAAATAAATGCACCCGGTCACTGTTAGGAGCTGACAGAGCATCAGGGCTTCCTGCACACTCATCAGATCCTGGACCTTTCAGGAGCCAGCTTTCCCAAGCAGGGGATGTGCCCATGTGTCTCTGCCCTTCCTTTTCCTCTGTTTAAATGTTTTCACACAGCAAGCTCTCTCCTTCTCTTTTATTGTGTGTGTGAGTTTTGTTTTTCCTTTTTGTAAAAACCAGTCAGCAGGTCTTGCTCTAGGCAAAATTGTCAAGTAGGCAAAGTTTCTTTGAGGTATCCCCTTGGCGTCCCTTTTTTTAAAATCATGTTTCCTTTTCTCATTCATTCAGTGGGTCAGTCAACAGGCTAGGTGCCCACCATTCCCAGGACACCTTTGTGGTTAGGATGCTATTTCATGATTTGATATATATATAATCATGGTGGATATATGTCCATCCAATAGCTCAAGAGTGATTTTTGTTTTTCTTTTGCATCAATAATATCAGTAGTTCCCACTCATCCCACTTTTAGTTCGTAGAATTCTGTCACGAACCCAACCCGTCTCTCCATCCCTGCCACTCCCTCCCTGAGTTAACCACCACCAGCTCTTGCATACATTATTGAAATGGCAATTCTCCCTCTCTCAAGCACTTTTGTCCCTTCCATTCTATGCTGCAAGTAACACTCAGAGTTATATTATGATGATGTAGGTAAGACTTTGTGTTCCCAGCTTAAGGCTCCTCTCTGACTTGGAACCAAGCATCAGGCCTTGCCGTGGCCTCGCATTCTACCTGTTCTGAGCGCTGGCTCCATCTGGAAACAATCTAGAGTGGATTCTGCTGTATCCTTCACTTGCATCTTCAATGCTCGGAAGTTAGCATTTGAAGTTAGCATTTTTAAGAGCCGCTCCCGTAGTTGGAGCGTTTCTTCGTGGAACGCTCTTGTCTCTGACTTTGGCTGCTTAGCTTTCTCTTTGATCTGTTCTCCGCTCCTGATCACTTAATCTGATGTGATCATTAAGCCACTCTGTTGCTCCATTTTGGTTTTCCATGTGGTGCTTATCACATGTGATAAGATCTTGTTTGTGCAGCAGTTGTAAATGTTACATCTAAAGCAGCAGGAGCACCTCAGGCTGAACTTCTAGATCCTCCATCCATTCTGCACCCCAGCCTCTGGCAACCGCCATTCCTCTTTCTTGTTCTGTGAGCTTATTCATCCTAGGCACCGCACACACAACTGGTCCCGTGTGTCCTTTTGTGTATGGCTCTTTTCACTCCATAGAAATCCATGTTCCAGCATGAGTCAGAACTTCTTTTTTTGAACCTGAATCATATTTCATTTTACATACAGACACCATTTGTGTTCATCCACTCATCTGTCGATGAGCTCTTGGGTTGTTTCTACCTTTTAACTATCACAAATAAGGCTGTGATGGGTGCAGGTGTACAAAAAGCAGGTTTGACTTTCTGATTCTGAATCTTTTGAGTGTAGGTACAAACATGGACGTGTTGGATCACATGGTGACTCCACGGTTACTTTTTCTGAGGAAACCTTGTACTGTTTTCTATAGCTGCTGTGCTGTTTTATATTCCTACTAGCAGTGCTTGAAGGTTCCACTTCCTCTACATCTTCACCAACACCTGTTATTTTCTGTTATTTTATTTGTTTGATAGCAGCTATTCTAATGAGTGTGAAAAGGTATCATCTAGGGGTTCTGACTTATACATTCCTAGTGTTCAATAATATGGACCATCTTTTTTATTGGCTATTTGCATATTGTCTTTGAAGAAATTTCTATTTAAGTACTTTGTCTATTTTTACATGAAATTTGTTGTTGTTGAATTTTTGGAGCTCCTTATGTCTTCTGGGTGTTTATCTATGATCAGTCACAGGATTTATGAATATTTTCTCCTTTTCATGGATTGCCTTACCCTTCTGAGGATAGTGTTCCATTTTATTTTTAATTTAATTTTATATATATGCATGAATTCCAAATTCTATAACACATTAAAGAATGGGGTTTGGGGAATCAATGGCTGTCCATACCCCCCCCCCCTATTTTTCAGATATTCATCCCTTTCCTGGGAGTCCATTGCCCCTCTTTCCACCCTATTACCTGTATTGGGTCTTTTTATGCCATTATTTTTATGAATTTCATAAGTGAGACACCCACCTATAGTCAGTCTTGTGTTTGGTCCATTTCACTGAGCAGTATTGATTCAAGGTGGCCCCATTTTTATTCAAATAGGATAGTCTTTCCTAACACACATATTTTTAATTATGTTAAAGTTTAATTTATGTATTTTTGACATCATATGCAAGACATCATTTTCAAATTCAGCGATATGAACTTTTTCCCATATATTTAAAAAATTTTTATAGTTTTAACCCATACGTTCATTCTTACATTCATCTAGTATTTTGTGTCTTTAATGTACAAAAACGTTTCATTAAAGCTGCTTCTTGAAGAAGAGGGGATGTTTCATTCAATAAAACATTCATTGAAACATCGCCGTTTAATATGTCTGGCAGTCAAGGTTGCAAAAGCTGGAAGGTCAAGAGGGCACGAGTGAGAAAGGGAAGAAAGAGCAGGAGGAGAAGAAAGGAAAATGGAAGAAGCTCTTTGGCCATTGAAACAGGCAAGGTCTGACATTAATCCAACTCTTTAAAAAATAACAGTGCCCAGCGTTTGTTATTGTGTGTGTATATTAATTATTATATATATATATATATATATATATATATATATATATGTATATATGTATATTTTTCAGGAGCAGGAGAGTCACCTCCCACAACCACTGCGGGCCAAGTTTCTAGGGCTGTATCTCCTGCGAGCCGCTCTGGACGGCTCCCTCAGAAGGGAGGGGTGCAGGGCCACAGCCTCTGAACGAAGCGGGCCAGGAAAGGGTGAAAGGTGATTGTGTTCTTCCGGAGGCCAGAATGAGTCTGTGGCTGACTGATGTTTGAAAAGGAGCTCGGGGTGTGGGATGAAAAAACAACAGCCCCGAAATGCAGCCCCCTTCGCCCTACTTGGCTCCAGGGTCACCTTGCCTGACTGCCAGACAGCACCCCCTTGCAGGCCAGGACCAGCCGGCGCCTTGGCAGCAGTTGTTCTGGACAGCGACCTCGTGTGGCGGCAGAGGGCAATGACGGCACCTTGATCCTTCAGCTCGCAGCTTGATAACAGCCTTGACCTCTCTTCAGGATTGTCTAGTCCCCCTGGGGTTTGGGCATGGTCTTGGGCTTATGTAGGGTGACATCTTCCAGAAAGAGGTGCTGGATTTTATTTCAAGTGAAATTCATGAGGCCTTGACAGGTGTTCTGAGGAAATGAACATTTCCTAGGTTGTGCGCTTTAGCAGAATGGAAATCACTCTGGACTTTTCACTGGCTCCCTTCCTGCCACCTGCCAAGAGGAGATTTTCAGTGATAGCCAATAGGGAGCGCAGCTTTGGGGCCTTGATGGTTGCGTTGTGTGTTTGGTCGTTCCTGTGAGACATCTCCAGGGTCCCCGGAGTCCAGCAGTGCCTGCTCGTGAGCTAGCCCACCTCTTCTGGGAAGTAAATGAGTTTGCTTTTTGTCCTCACTCTTGTCTGTGCCAGTGAAGAGAGGAGGAAGGTGGGTGGGTGTGGAAAGAGGAAGAGGGGCTGCCTGGAAGGAGGCAGGCTTCTGTGGCTGAGGTTGGGTGAAGAAAGCACATAGGTCTGGGCATCGCCACAGGAACAAGGTCAAGTGCCTCACAGAATTCTCGTGCACTCGCCTGAACCTTGGCTTAAAGTGTCTCAAAAATCTTCAGTGAACTGATGAGGAAGATGCCTTTATTATTCCTTATTTATCTATGTGGAAATGTAGGTATACATCTGACATGCCTCAGGGCAGGGCCTGAGTTTTGGGATGAAATTGAGGCTGTTTGGCTTAAGAATCTTGGGCATCTTTGTCTGCTTCTTTGCCATCAACAGAATTGCAGCAAGAGCAGGACACAGTTCCTAGATGAACAATGGAAGTGGCTTAGACACTGTTACCAGTGAAGGAGAGAAACCGTAAATCCCTTGCTTGTGCTAGAAAGTCTCTGAAGCAAGGCGGGCAATGTTCGGTCTCTGGGCTGCATGTGGCCTGAGAAATCAACTGGTCTATCCTGGCCAAGCAACTGTCACATTAGGAGTGAGTTAATTATATAACAATTAAATGTTTTTACCAAATATAGCCAGCTAATTATTTTGGGGGGTGGGCAGGGTCTTGCTCTGTAGTCCAGGCTGGTCCTGAACTCACTGTGTAGTCCAGGGTGGCCTAGAAATCACAGCAGTCCTCCTGCTTCAGCTTTCTAAGTGCTGGGGTTACGGTGTGTGCCACCACACCCAGTTTATGTGGTTCTGGGGAATCAAATCCGGGGCCTTGAGCTTGCTAGGCAAGTGCTTGAACCCCTGAGCTGTTCCTCCAGCCCTTCCAGCTAATTTTTGATGGCCAACAAAGGATATCTTACATCCTGTTGGCAAAGAAAAATTTTCCTACCCTTAGCTAGTCATTGGCTGGCTTCAGACTTGACACAACCCAGAATATGAGTTATATCTTTAGCATCCATGTATTATAGTTTGAATGTTTGTTTCCTCAAAAACTCATGAGAAAGTTTAATTGCCACTGTGAAAGTAGTAAGAGGTGGGACATTTGGGGGATAATTTGGGCATGAGGGCTCCCTGGTGTCATTTTAACAGGGTCTGTTTGGTCCCTCTTGCTCTCTCGCTCATGCTCTTTCCACTACGGATTCCTTGATACCGAGCTTACCAGCCTTCAAACCTGTTTGCCAATACATTTTGTTCGTCATAAATTAGCCAGCCTCAGGTGTCTTGTTCCAATAGCACAGAATGGACTAAGGTGCCATGTCTTCTGGGTAGGTTCTATTTTCAGGAGCTTAACGGCCCCCAGGATTTCAGGTCCATTTCCTTCTCATGCCCCAGCAGTGGGAGAGGGAATTTCTCATTCCCAGAAATCATCAGCTCTGATTGAGTTGTGTGTTCAACTGTGACAGAAACTGACCCACCGTGTAACAAACTAAGCTTTCTTTTCTTCTGCATCAACAGCTACAGCACTTAACTGATCTTCTTGTTGTTAGATGTGGCCACATGGATGAATTTTGGCTGATAAATAGACAGTAATATAGACTTATGTTTTTATTTGCTTTCTGATTGACTGGCTGAAAATGGCCCCCAGGGAGATATTGTTTAAAAAGTATCACTGTGTAAAAAAGAGTCATTCACCAACTAGGAATCCACTCAAGTAAGGAGTAATTCCTCCTTATACGAAATGCCAGCAATAAGTAATTCCTTATTATATGAAAGCCATGGAGATTTAATGTTTTCCTTATAAAACAGCTTGCCAATGTTGAAATAGGTATGGGATTTGTATAAACCAATCGGGAATTCATCTCTGGTACTTGGTATGAGGGCATCAGTTTAAATTCATGGCTAAGAAGAAGGAAGAGTAGATTCTTGGGAAATTCAGGCTACTACTGCAAGTGGTAAGGTTGATTCTGGATGACTACCAGCCAATTATGATAACAGCTGAGGAGCCAGGAGCTCACTCCGGATCTCATAATCAATGATATCGTTAAGTATTGATCACATTATAACTCAGGAGTCTTCTGTAATAGCTAGGCCACTACTCCTTTGAGCACTTGTAATTGCTCATTCTTCTGGTCTTGATAAAGGCCTCTTTGTGCATTGGATAATATAATAAATTCTGGTGTGTACACAGAGATCAAAGATAACTGAATATTCATCTATAGGGAAGGAATTTTGGCAGAAGTCTTAGTAAACAATTTTGTTCAAATTTTGTCCAACCTGAATTTTAACCAGATCTAGACTTCAGCTTTTATTTAGTTTTTGTTCACAAAATGACTGTGTTCATTGATTGACCTCTCTGAATTTTTATTATACGCTAGACAGATTAGTCTGATTGGGAATCAGACGCCTGCATTTTCTTTGCAATAATTACAGCCCGTGCACCACTTCAGCTTTTGACTGTGGCCTTTCCCCTTGCTCTGTATTGTCCATGTTATTTCAATGTAGAATTCAGTGCATTTGGTGCGATTACCAGCTTCGTCTCTTCCCTTTCCTGCTTGAAGAGAGTAGACCACAGAGCACTCGACTGGCAGGAACCCAGTGTCTTTGGGCTTGACTTCCAAGTGATATTTATGCCCCATTCATTCCCAACAATGTCTCAAACAATTCCCCAGGACAATAATAGAGCTGACACATCAGTATAAAGTGGGCATGACTTCATAAAGACCTTGTTGCTCAGGACCACATCCATTCTTTTATGCAACTCATCCAGTTTTTTTCAGAAAATATTTACTGATGGCCCACTGTGTACCAAATGTTTTAAATTCAGTCTCTTTGCTTTAGCCTTGATGTCAGCAAAATTTCTCTGTAAAAGACCATTGAGTAAATATTTGGGACTTATATGTCAAAAGTCTGTTTGACAATGACTTAACTCTGTTTTGATGTAATAGCAGCTGTAGGCAATATGTAATCAAATAATTGGATTATATTTCAAAAATTTTTATTTACAAAATCAAGCAGGGAGCAGGATTTTTCATATGGGTGTTAGTTTATCCATTCCTGTGTTAGCTGAATTCTAACTATAGTCCACCTCCTTCCCTTGTAAGATTTTATCTTTTTCTTTTGAAATTTCAGGTCAGAGAGACCCATTAGCTAATCAATGAATCAAGTTGATTGAGTTTTATTTCCACAGGTTCTGCAGTTGTTTCCTTCCTTAGTAATGTTATCAGCAACAGTAATGATATCATGTACAATTTATTATTGCCAAATTACTGATCTAATGTCTTTACAAACTAGAGCTCATTTCCTTTTGACATGGTAGAGAAAAAGACGAAAACCCGATAGAGAGGAGGTTCAGGTAATAGTGACATAAAAAGATTATTTTTAACTGTTGTTTTCCAGTATCATATATTTTTGTAAAACAAAGAATACCTACTAATTTTTGAGCACTTCCAAGATCCTGGAGGTCGTGCCAAGCATCATCTGTTTACTGCTTTATCTGGCCTCCTAGTATCTGTTTGAGGAAAGAATTTTTATATCCACTTAATAGCTGAAAAAAATTGGAACTCAAAATGGTTCAACAACTTGTCCCGGATAGCAGGTACGGAGTTGAGACTTGCTTGTTTGTCTAAAGTTGAGGCTCTTATTTGCCAAAATATCTTTTCTGTGATTATAGGATAATTAATAAAATCCACCTGATAGTAAGTTCCTACTAGAATTGTATCCTATTTTTAAATAACCTTTTTTTAAGGCCCAAGCTTCTTAGATGGTAGAACACAAGATGTTTATGCCTCTGGAGCTTTGGCATTATGATGTCTGTCATTTATAAACACAGTGCCTGAGAGGTCTCATTAAATCCACAATACAATAGGACGCATTAAAACACTAAGCGCAGCTGCTCTCCGGAGGAATGTCGCCTGTGGGATCCAGAGCCTGGCCTTTATCAGGCTGAGCTAGGGTGGCTCTGGGCAGAGGGCACAGGCTGCTGCCCCACCCTGGAATGCAGCCCTGTGGCCGACAGCTGACAGCCACCCCACTTGCCTGGGAAGGGGTGGCTTTACCCATAGCTTAGATCTTGAAAGCTGCTTCTTTTTGCATCTTTTGTTGTGTTGCTCAAAAGAGTCGCTCAGCTGGCACATTCGCTGTCAACAAAAGGAAGCTGTCTTTGAGCAGGAGCAGGGCAGGCTGCCTGGAGGCTGGCTGCTGTCATGGACCAGGGCTACCTTCAGCGAGGATCTTGAATATAAATTTCCTGGAATTTTGCAAATTGTGTTATACTGGCTCATGCACACGTTTGGAGAAAATCATTGGCCTTTATGTAAGCAAATCTTTTTGTGAACGCCATTGCCTGTTCTTGGAGTATTCACTTACTGTTACATGCAGTGGAAGGGCTTTCTCTCTCAACTGTAGGTGCAGCACTTAGCTCCAGGTGATAGTCTAGATCCTCCACCAGGTGATCAGAAAGTCATTAGAAATTAACAACGGTTAGGTTTTAGAAAACATGACTGTTCCGAATAAATACGATAAATGGGATGGTCTTTTCGGTTGTTCAGGTTCTAGCACCTTAATTTGTTAAGCAATGTAATTGACAGCAATAAATTTTACTTTTCCTTCTAGTTTCAAAATTTTGTGACCACATAGAAATCACCTTAAGAAAATTATATATTGCTCTAAGTATTGCTACAGAGAAATCATAATGAGAAGGGAAAAGAAAGCAAATCTTCCTAGACTTATCAAACCCTATAGGCTGACATTGGCCTTAATATCAAGATTGGAATGGGAGTGTAAAACAGAGCTAAAAACAGTCCCTTTTCATCATTCATAGACCTACTTCTGTGCGTGTGTGTGCATGCGTGCATGTGTGTGTCCCAGTATGCATTTTCCTTGTACTTCCACTTTCCACTGATTAGGGCAGTGAGTTGCAACAGATAAAAGTACAATATTCCCAGTTAAATTTGAATTTCATATAAATGGCAATGATCTTTTTTAGTATGAAACATTAAGTGCAGCTCTAATGTGATATTTGAGACCTTCTTCTAAAAACCCCACTTCGTTGTTTCCCTGAAATTTTAGTTGACCTTGCATCTTGTTATTTTATCTGGCAGTGTTGTCTGTGGAGAACCAGCCTTTCCTATTTTGGATTCATGGCTTTAGGGAGATAATGTTCACTAGACTTGGAGACATGTTGGCGTGGGCTTGGAGTCACAGAAAGGCTGCTTTGAGGAGAACCTTTGCCTGACATAAATGTGGAGTGAGACAGAGTGGGGAATTAAGAGGGAAGAAGAGGTCTTATATCTTAATAGAGTCTTCTGTAAGATCTGTCCCTGGAGTTTTAATTAATTGAACCCAGTATCTTGTTTTTTTTTTTTTCTCCCTCTTAAGCTCCTCTAAGTTGTGTTCACTTTCTCTTACCAATACAACTGTTCCTACCGATCCCTTCCTCCTATTTCTTAAATCTTTTTTCTCTCCTTGACTGTCCTTGTGGAGAAAAGGGGAAGTAGAGATGAGTCCAAGTGTGATCTGCTCAGCATATTTGCTGCTTGTTGTCTTTTTTCACTTTCACACAGTCCCCCAAAAGGTGGATCTCATCGTAGCTGTGCTCACGGGGAAGGTGAAGCTCAGAGACAGAGAGTTGCTTGTCTGGGGCAGTGTCGAGGTGAAATGAATACACTGAGGAGTCAACACTGTTTGACTCAAATTCTATACTTTTTCTAACATACAGTGTTGATTAAAAGAGAGACCAGGGGTTGATGGGCAATCAGGGAATGATGCTACCAAGGGAGAACATAGTGTTGGGGGAAATAGCATTGGACTCACCAAGGAACGATTTCCAGTGCCCGAGTGCCTTCTTTCTACTGTGCCCCATTCTGTACCTTCCTAACGTGTGGTTCAGGTAAAAAAGACAAAAATGTCACAGGCAAAAATAACAGAGGATTGCACCCATCTGATAAGAGTTAAGAAATCTTGAGAAATGCAAAGTCTGTTTTCTTGGATTGATTTGTTAAGAAAATTATTCAGAAAATCTAAATCTGGAAGGTGAATATAATGGGGTGCATTTTATGGAGAGTTGTATGGAAGGATATGTGATCCATTATTTGGCCCTGTCCTTTAGTTCTGCTATGTTCATAAGTGTGACAAGTCTGACAAGGGCAGCAGAAAATAGTGCTCTTGGGCCAAAACCGGAAACGGATTGACCTTGAGTCCCAGAGATGTATTTAGAGATGACTCAGTGCTTTTATGGACAGGATTTTATGAAGATTTGCTTTTTCGAGGAACCTTAACACACATCAAGAACATGCAGTTAGTATGTAGGAAGCCAGGGACTTACTGTGGATGCTAAGATGAGATTGTCACAGTGATTTTTCATCAAGCTAATCCAAATCCTTTGCACGTGGAAGGAACAGAATCCACCATGTGGACAAAATCTTAGCAGCATCACAAGAAATAAAGGTCAAAGGCAGTTCATTTATGGTGCCAGGTGGGTGGGTGAATGAGTCTTCTGAAGCAGTGGCCTTCCTGAGATAGACACAGACTTAGCCACCATGGTGTGAGACAGGTGCACATGGTGGGTGAGATTTGGAAGTGGCCATGAAGAATAATCAGTGCCTGGTTGAGAGTTTTGAGAAGGGTCCACCCACTCAGCTTACTGTGGGCTCATTGACTACTTTCTTGGTTGAATACATAGATTTTCAGAAAAGCTTAAGACAAATAGCACAATTATTTTTATCTTTGTCTGTAGGGCAAGAGGGTTTTACAGTAATGAAGTCAGAGTGTTGGTGCTGATGGTAGCATGGTGGAGTCCTGTTTGTGGAGATGGTGAGCTGTGGTGATGGTAAATGGTTTCTCTCCTACTTAGCAGCAAGACCTGTATTCTCACTGTGTAAGCCGGGATGTTGAGTGATTTCTCCTCATGTCCTCCTTTCCACTAGTAAAAAGAGGCAGGTTAGACTTTCTTTGGCAAAGTGTTGCTGTGAGGACCAAAGGCTGCAAGGCATCAGGTGTGCTAACCCAATGCCAAGTATGCAGGATATGGCTAACGAATGGCAGCCACTGCCAGGTCCCAACTGCCAGGACTCAGATGACTTCAGCATCCCTTTAGAAACAGAAGATGTTTGTTAGTCTGACTGCTGGAATGAGAAAGAGAAGAAAAGTCCGTGATCCCACTATGGAGCAGACAATCTGACATCAGCCGTTGAGTTTTAATCATGTGAGACATTCAAAGAGGTGAAAAGGTAGAAATTAAAATTATGTATTTATAGCTCCATGAAAGGGGGTTTTAAAAAGAGTGAGTTGATTTTGCATAGTTCCACTCAGAGACCCTGCTTGCTGCAGGGAAACATCTAATAATTACTTGCTTTGGAGCCTCCTCTGGGAGGAAGGCACCTGCCAGACTGCTGTGGACTTCTGACTGCCAGCACTGTAAGATAAAAAGTTGCACAAGACACAAATTTACGGGCTTTTTTTTTTTGCGTCAACAGGAAAGTAAAGCTAGATGAACAATGCTTTACAACATGAAATGAATTCGGAGGCCACATTAGTTAATAGTCACTGCTCCAGGTTGTCCTCCAAGGTGAATAGAGGCAAGGGAGGGTGAAGGCAGTGGGAGAGGAGAATGCACAGCCAAGGTCATGTGCTATAGTGCTTGGAACCTTGTATTCCATTTTTCACGAGAGAACAAGTAGTTACTTGTTTGCTTCTTTTAAGAAGTTCAGCAGCCCTGCAATGGACAGACTGTTTGTGTCTTCTCAAAGTTCCTATGTTGAAATTCTAATTCCAATGTGTTGGTATTTGGAGGTGGTGTCTTTGGGGTGGTGATTATGTTGTAAGTGTGGGGCCTCATAATGGGAATGGTTTCTCTATGAAAAGACCTCAAAGGGTTAGCTGGCTTTCTTCTGCCATGTGAACTTACAGTGAGAAGTTGGTAGACTGTGATCTGAGGAAGGACGTTGGTCAGATCTTCACCCTACTAGTACCTTGATCTCAGACTTTCAGACTCCATAACTGTGAGAAATAAATACGTGTTACGTCACCAAGTCTATGGCAATTTGCTGTGGCAGCACAGACTGACTAAGTTCAGCTCTTTCTCAAACTAGAATGTACAAGATTCACCAAGCTGGGGCTTGTTTTGGTTCAGGTAAGTATGACAGTAGCCCTCTCTCTCCCTCTCCCGGCCACTTAAGCACATTGTGATGGCCCCTGCTTTATTGAAAACAGGGTCTAAGGATCTTAGACCATGTCAGCCCTAGCAGCTACAGTGCTTAGTGATATCCCCGTGAGAGGGGGATTTCAGAATTACAAACCCTGGAACGTCTTAGGAAAATTGCAGGGCCTGGATGAGAGCAGGAAAAATTGAGGTGAAAATGAGGTGAATGGATCAAGACATACTTTAGGTCACAAATTAGTCAGAGTTGATGTGGATGTGAGGATGACTCACAGGGACCCCCAGACTTGTATCTTGGATGGCCTATGGGACCTGTCATAGAGGCTGCCATTTATCCAGATGGTACTACTACCGTGTTTATTACCGGTATTATCTTGCTCAATCCCACAGTGACCCAGGCCTGTGCTCTTTCACTGTTATTTTAAAGATAAGAAAACTGAGCCCAAGACTTTAGGTACTACTGGAAAATAGCTGAGCCGGAATCCAAGCCAGACAGTCACATTTAAAGCTCAACATTTAATGATTTTATATTGTGGCAGTGACCAGTGGTTCACAGAAATAATGGTTGTCTCTTCCCCATTCTAGGCTACAGACCATTTTGAAAATCTAATGAATAGGCATCTTTGTACTAGTAAGATGTTCACATGAGCGTATGAAGAAATTTTGCTTACTGATTCATGGAGATCAGGAATGTCATCCAGGTATTCTGAGGGGGGCATTTTCCCTAGATTAAACATAAGTACTTTAAGCTTAAATATCATTATTTCTGATAGATGAAAACACTGAAGTTATTATCGCTGGTGTTGCCTGATGTCCACGTTCAGGAACTCTTGATACGATTAAGAGTAATCTGGCAGAGTTCAAGGAAGATTAAAAGCAAGAAAAGATTTATTGAGAAAGTAAAACTTTCGAGGGGAAGTCTACAGTGGGGCTTCCCAGATGGTGACAGACTGGAACCCCTGATAAAGCTTTAATCTGCTCAGCTACCTTGCACAGCAGTTTTTGCCTTGGCTGTGGTCTCCTGTGGTGGGGGTTGTAGAGCTATAGAAACCTACTAATTACCTTAGAGCACCTGCAGGAGATGTGGAGGGGTGGTATGGTGGCTGGCATGGCTGCTTCTCCTTTATTGTTCTCCCTCAGGGACTGGGGCCCTGGTAGCCCTTTATGGCCACTGTACCATCCTGTCTGGTGCTACCTATCCATTCTAGCCTATTCTCCTTTCTGTCAAGATGAGGCCTGTCAAGGTCCAGGGGTGTCACTAAGTGGACAAGTGGCAAGCTTGGTCCTGCAGCCTGGGCCTCTGGCTCTAATCTTCATTTTTTTCTTTCCTTCCAAATTTCTTTTCTCTCAAAGCAATGCATTTTCTTGTAAGAATGTTTAGAAGTCAGAATTGTAATGTTTGCTTTGCTACTAATTTGCCTGTGACCTTCGGTAAAGCAGTCAACAGTACAATTTCTAATTTATATAACAGTGGTATTTATGACCAGAATACTTAGTTCATAAGGTTTGAGTAATTTTAAAAGACTGTTATTGCTTGGATACAAAGTCCTTTCTACAGATGATTCTACATTTTCCACATGTTACTGCAATATGTTCAAATAATGATCTGAAAACTTTGGTTACATTAAAATGCATTTTCCTATCGTTTTGATTGTCATGCTGAGGTACTAATTACACCTGAGTAAGTAAATATAAACTTGAGAGATGACTATGGGTAGCAATTATTAATAGTAATTTCTTTTGCTGTAAAGATGAAACCTAAGCCCAGAATCATTCTTTCATCCATTCATTGGTTTATCCTTCCATTTATTCAGTTGTATATTATTCATTTATTTAAGAAACTCTCTTTGGCCTATGTAATGTGCCAAGCATCATGGTAGCTTGGCTTCCCACTATCACCTAGAAGTCCTTGTTGGGCACAGTCCCCTCCTTGGGCTGTTGAGTTCCTATTTCCTCTTGGACACTTTACTCGTCTTGTGTCAGGATCCTGCAAGATTAACCTCAGACTCCAGAATGTGCTAGAAGAACACACAGGGCTCAGAAAAGCTGTCATACTATTGGGTACTGTTTATTATTTAGTATAGTGGAAGCATAGATTAAAATCAGAAATGAGGGAAAGGGTACATGGGGCCACATCCAGATCAGACTCAAGTTTTCAGGTGTTTTCTCCCAGAGAAGTCATTCAGACACACAACCCATTCTCCAGCAAGGATGGGTGACAGTATGAGTGACACATTGTCAGGGAACCTCACCTGAGTGAATGTCCTGGGTTTTACTGGGATGTTGGGATGCAGCACCTGGCCAAAGGACCTCAGCAAGGCATTTGTCCTCAACCTCCAAGAGCAGAACCCGAAACTTACTATTAATCATGTTGTTAGTAGAAACTGTTGTCAAATTGGTACCAGACATGCAGAAATGGCCTCCAGCATGCAAAAATGTTCTCATAAGGTGAAACTTTTCAAGGGCTTAGAGCTCATCTTTCAGGGAAGTCTGAGCTTGGCCTTTCTTGGAATGTGAAGGATTTGGACAAGCTGGTCTGCTGAAGTAGCTCTTTCCCGCATAGGCCTTCAGCTCAGTTTTTACTTGCTTGGGAATGCCTTATGTAACCAGGCCACATTTTTCTGGCCCGGGGTCTCACTGCACTCTATCTGTAACATTTTTCATTATGTCAGCTTTAAACCTATTTGTTTAACTGCCTGTCTCATTAGACTATCTTCCTGGTGTGGGCCCTCCCTTTGTGTTTGGGGTCACTGTGTAGCTCCTGCATCTGGGCCTGGTCTGGCTGCACCGGGCTCGTTATAGACATAATAGGAGCTGAGCGTATATTTTCTGTATAAGTAAATAAGCAAAAATCCGAAACAGCTTTCTGAAGGTTTTGTGACACAAATAAGTAAAAAGCAGTGCTGGAAAATACCAATAGTGGGGTGGATGACAGAACAAAACTGGATAATTGGGGAACTCCTTCGGAAAGCTCTGAAAGACGAGGTGGAATCAAACATATGTGAAGCTTCCCTGGAGTGTTTGGGACAGGGAAAGGGAAGCACCAAGGCCTGGAGGCTTGGAAGACTGACTTCATTCTATTACCAATAGTGGGAACAAAGAAGACTCGGAGATTCCTGAAGCGTGTGACTTATAGGAGAAGATGGAGGTGTCATTTTTGGCAAAGAAGAGTTGAGATTTGATTCTTTGTGTAACGGGTCATTTGCTTTCCATGGAGGGAGTGATGCTGGCTTATGTTTCTAAGTGCTTTCCTTAGCTGGTATGCGAAGAGCTGGCATGAAAGGGTCATGAGTGGAAGCAGAGACAGATCAGTGAGGAAGCTTTTGTGACAGTCTGGAAGACGGTGGCTGCTCCAGCAGAAGACAGCAATGAAGTGGAACAGGGATGGCAGCGGGAGTGGGGAGTGGTGGGCTGATCTAAACATGCCATGGAGTTAAAACTCGCCTCTGGGTGGAGGGCTGGGTTTAGAGTTGGGAAATAGTAAGAGGAATTCTGCAGACCAGAGTGTACCCTTGGCGTAAATGTGCCAGATATGGGCTGCAAGCAAGACCGATTTAACATTTTGTAATAGTAAAGCAGCATTGACAGTTTAGAATGAATTCTTCTTAAAATTTTAAAAATTTTCCCCATTTTATTTGTGTGTGTGTATGTGATACATAATTTTTACATTGAACTTGAGTATTTTGTGCCCATATATATATATATATATATATATATATATATATATATATATATATATATAGTGTCATCATTACAAATGCTTCTCCTCTCTCTTCTTCAATCCTTCCATACACTTTCCCTCCCACTATCCTCCTCATTTAGTTCTAAGAAATAATTGTATTCTGGGCTTCTTATATTAGGGAAACCATTTGATATTTAACCTTCTGTGTCTGACTCATGCACTTCACTGAGCATGATGGTGTCAAGTTGTGTCCATTTACCTGCAAATGGCTCAAAATGATTGTTTTTATAGATGAGTAGTCCTTTATTGTGTATGTATACCACAATTTATGTATCCACTGGTCTGTTGATGGGTATTTTGGTGTCTTCCACATTTTGGCTGTATTGTTAGTTGTGCTGCTAAGAACGCAGGTATACATGTATCTCTTTTACATGATGATTTTAACTCTTTTGGAAAGATTCCCAGAAGAGATCTCACTAGATCAAAAGGGATGTTTATTTTCAGCCTTTTGAGGAATTTCCATACTGCTTTCCATAGTGGTTGTACAAGTTTACAATCCCACCTGCAGTATGAGAGGGTTCCTTTTGCCCCATAGTACTTGTCAGTATCGATTGCTGTTCAAGTTCTTGATATACACCAATCTTTCTGGGGTTAGATGGTATTTTCATGATGTTTCGATTTGCAGTTCTATAATGGCTAAAAATGTTGAACATCTTTTTATGTATTTACTGGCCATTTGAATTTCTTAGAATTGTCTATTCATTTCTGTTACTCTTTTTTTTAAAAATCACATCTTTGAATTTGAGAGGTCTATTTTTCTTTGGTTCCTTGTATATTCTAGATATTAGGCTCCTATCTGAGGTATACATGGTGAAACTTATTTCTCATTCTTTTGGTTCTCTCTTCACTTTGTTGATAATTTTTTCAGCCATGCAGAAACCTTTTAATTTTATATAGTTTCACTTATTGATTCTTGGAGCTGTTTCTTTTGGATTAGGTGTCTTATTAAGAAAGTTTTTGCCTGCACCTAGATCCTTTAGATTTTTGCCTAATTTTTCTTCCAGAAGGTTCTGTGTTTTGGTTTTGATATCTAGTTCTTTGATTTGATTTTGGTGTACAGTGACAAGTGTGTTTCTAGGCAGGTGGTCTTATGATTCCAGACATCAAGTTATGTTATAGAGCAACAGTTATAAAAA